>JAHBCN010016504.1:0-19535 GCA_019359885.1 Listronotus oregonensis
CGATCTTGCAATTTCAAAATTAAATACGATATTCACACGCATTGCTTCATCAAAAATACTCACTATATAAGGAACACGAAAGCCCTGAGATCATCAGCTTGTAGAATCCAATAACTATTTCGGGTCTTTCGTGTTCCATATTTAGGATTTCCATATCGAGAATATTTTTGATCAAACATTGCGGGTCGAGCGAAGCAAGGTTCGCATACCTTATAAAAATGTCATAAAGAAAACTATTACAACTTGGTAACAGGTCAACATTTTTAGAATTTCGAGTTAAATTCGGACGTAAACGTAATTAAGGTTTTTTCCTTACTTTTTAAGTGATTTTTTTTAAATATTAAAATAGTATGAGTTTTATGTCGTAAAATGGAATTAAACAATTCTATTATTTTTATTTTTTTTTAAATACTATAAAAGGCGGCCAAAAAAACAGCTTCTGATTCATGTTTAACAATCGAAAAGTAAAGAGTGTGGATCCGAATAATTACTAATATTGTTTTCTTGCCTTTTAAAACTCTGAATACCGTACGCGAAAAAACTTTTGTTAAAGTTGCACATATCTCTGCAGCATCCAAACATTTTTAACCATTATTCGTTCTTTTAACGTTAACTGAGTTTTTTTTTGTACGCGGATAACTAGTTAAAGGTTGGTTAATATTCATAGTTTACAGAATTAAAACCACTTAACAACACTAAATCTTTATATACAATTATATACACTAAATAAGATAAACTACTATAAAATTGGCACAAAACAATATCTATATACTACAATTATTAGAAATTTATAATATTTAGAAAATACCCTGTATAGCAATTAAAATTTAAACTTACAAATCTGTCCATAATCAATAATAACTAAATAAAATCATCGAACAGCACGAAAACCCTGTCGATACGCTTATTTTCAAGTCTCTTCAAGTTGTAAACTAAGGAATGTGTGTTCCACTTTTATTGTCTTCTCGATAACAATGATTTCAATACATATTGGCGTGCTATTTTGCGAATTATGACAACGTGGCGATGAAACTTTTGGCCGGTTACAGTTATTTGAGCGGAAAATATATCATGGGCTTAAAAATCATTTCTAGTGTTAGATTTTTATTCAGCCGCTTCGTCGGTTGGGTGGCCGGTATTAAATGAGTCACTGACAGAAATTTTGGACTTTAGGTATAGCAATTTTTTCAAAATGCTTAGAATGACTGAAATTTTGACAGTAGGTAGGGAATAGTCCACGAATCAAAATCTACAAGGATGGTTTGAAAAGTCCGTGCAAAGTCCGAGAGATGGCACCACCGGCCCGTATCGAGGTCATGTTTAGTTAGCAGCATCTGTCGAATGAACGCACACCAAGTGTCAGCCATATTGGTCTATTTCTTTGTGTTTGGCATTCGTGTGAATCAAGGAAGTGATTTTCAAGAAATGGACGAAAAAGAATTTCGTGTGGTGATTAAACATTACTTTATGAAAGGCAAAACGCCTCAGGAGACTAAAGAAAAGATTGATAAACATTATGGTGACTCTGCACCTTCGATTAGAACAGTTTACAAGTGGTTTCAAAATTTTCGGACTGGCCATATGAGCACAAGTGACGCTGAACGTTCTGGACGGCCTATGGAGGCCACGACTCCAGAAATCATTGATCAAATCCATGATATGGTGATGGATGACAGAAGAGTTAAGGTACGTGAGATTGCTAGTGCTGTGGGCATCTCGACTGAACGGGTACATAATATTTTACATAAACATTTGGACATGAGAAAGCTATCCGCAAGATGGGTGCCACGATTGCTCACGCTTGACCAAAAACGGAATCGTGTAAAGTGTTGCAAGGATGGTTTGCAGCTGTTCCAGAAGAATCCGGAGGACTTTATGCGTCGTTTCGTCACTGTGGATAAAACATGGATTTAATTCTATACTCCTGAGACCAAACAACAATCTAAGCAATTCGCAGGGGATAATCCTCATCGACTATCTGGAAAAGGGTAAAACTATTACAGGTGCATATTATTCATCATTATTGGACCGTTTGAAAACCGAGCTGCAAGAAAAACGCCCACGATTGGCCTACAAAAAGTCCTTTTCCATCACGACAACGCACCAGCACACACCTCAGCATTGTGGTCGCAAAATTAATGGAAATAGGATTCCAACTCGTTTCACATCCCCCCTATTCTCCAGACTTGGCTCCCTCGGACTACTATTTGTTTCCCAATTTGAAGAAATGGCTGGCGGGACAAAGATTCTATTCACACGAGGAAGTGATTGATCGATATTTTGCAGACTTGGAAGGGATCAACAAACTGGAACATCGTTGGACGAAGTGTATAAGCCTAAAGGAGACTATGTAGAAAAATAAAAGGTTTACCCCAAACAAGTAACTAGTTTTTATTTTTGCACGGATTTTTCAAACCTACCTCGTATATCATGCCGAAGGGCGCCTTTACCTTGGAGGTGGTTGCCAAACCATCTTGGGGGTAAATTTTTTTATATATTTTGACCACAGGAATTGATAGAAAAATGATTTTTCAGTTTTTCGTCAAAAAAGTTTTTAATCGGTTTTTTGCAAATAACTCGATAATATGTATTTTATTTAAAAAATGTAAATAACAAAATTGTAGCTTTTAAAAAAACAACAAAATATTTTTTTGCTGTGGGACCAATACAAACAAGTTGTGATTTGCTAAAGGTTAGCTGTTATTCATCAAGCAGAAAATTTTAGAGTTTCAAAGGCAAATAACGCAAAATCTACGTCTTTTTCGAGAAAACTAATAACTTTTTTAAAGCATTTGCAAAGACCTTACTTTCTTTTTTTTAAAGGGTATGTATCACAAAAATTAAGTGAGTTATGATTAAAATAGGGTTAGGTTTTTTTATATAATCTATCAAATATATTTTTTATCAAGCCATAATAGGGGTTGGTTTTAAGGGTTAAAATACTTCAACTAATATTTTAAAGATTAAAAATTTATTATTCAACTGATTTGAGCCAAGTTTTACTTGACTTAAGCTTTATTATGAAAGTGAAGTAAGTTTTGAAGGTTTTAAGGCATGTTTCCTTCCACGCGGCCGCCGCATACGGCTAACGCACTACGTTAGCCGGAAAGCACTCTACTCATATTTTTAAATGTGTCTGGTTTCTTCCAAGCGGCCGTCGTATGCGTCCGCTGTCAACGACTGCGATTGATGCGACTGGACTGCTGAAGAAGCAGTGTAGCCGCAGTCGTGTCTGCGACTGATATTTTGTTTGTGTTGTTTTGTGTGGAATGTCCGGTGTTTTTTTTAATTGTTAAAAATTGAAACTTTATTTTTTAAATGAGGTCCTGGATTTTTTATTACGTATTTTAAGAGCTTTTAAGATCCCAAATCCAATGATGTTTCGCACTTATTAAAAAAAATCAGTTTAATGTTTTCCCAAGATCCTGCCAAAAATATATTGTCTGACTCTCTCTACCATATGGTTTCTTATGAAAATTGCCATCATTATGAATTTTTCGAATAAGTGCAATACATTATTGGTTTTGGGAACTTAATAGCTCCTAAAATACATAATAAAAAAATCCAGGGCCGTATTTAAAAAAAAACAGTTAATTATAGCAGCTCAAAGACGAAACGTCGGTGTATAAATCTAATAACTTGTAGAACAGAAAAAGTAGCAATGGAAATGTAAAAGTTATTTTGTTACATCCATTTAAATAAAGTCATAAAAAATATAAACGAAATCGCGAATAATCGGTTTTTTCCACAAGTAAGTATTAGACAATTTTAAAGTTCTAAGGTGGCATTTTGATTAGCATCATATTGCGCAACTTTGCCTTCATTTAACCGACCTCGTATCTCTTCAAGTCTCCGAGATCCTAATGATAAGACTCGAATTTGGTACACCCTGTACAGATTTACCTTAATACAATGGCTTATTTTTCCTCTGGGGCTATTGGATATTCAACTATGTTGTCTGGCTCGGACTATATATCGTCTTTTATTAAGTCAAGAATAAAACTAAACTCTGCTTTATTCAGTCTAAATTTTTTAAATTTTACTTCATCCTGTTGCAGATGTCGATTTATTAATGTAGTATAACAACCGTCATCGCGTCTTTGCTGAAATATTGGATATATAGGGGTATTGCTATGTTTCAGGTTGGCTAATTGTAATAATATTTCGTCAGCCTCTTTTTCTTCTAACAATAAATATATTGCTAGATCATCCATCACGACTCTTACCAAAGATTATTCCCTTTCACTAATAATTTTGCTATCGCGAGTTTGAGCCGCGGTCCTAAGAAACCACCTGATTAAACGGCGGCCGCATGCGACGGCCGCGTGGAAGGAACCACACCTTTAGTAAAAAGGGGTAATTTTCACCCCCTTAAAAATAAAAAAGCGCTTATCGGCGTAATGCACACTTTAAGGGTGAGTCGAACTTAATTCCACCTTTTTATTCGATTCGATGCATTTTTTAAAAAATCCGCGGTTTTGTACTATTTTTTGCATTGCAATATTGTAAGGGGTGGATTTTTGAGGATTAAAAAATTACAAAATTAAATTAGTAATACCTTTAGGCAGACCCATTTTTTAATTACAACTCTATAACAATATGTTATTTTTTCTAGGGTATACAATTTTTTTTATTAAATCATAATGAGGGTTGATTTTCAAGGTTTGAGATATATTAAATAATGTTTCAAAGAATTAAATACTTATTTTTTAACATATTTGATTCTTATTTTATGTGACTTGAGCTTGTGTTTCAACTAAACCAAGTTTCATTGAAATCGAAAAATCCGATTTGAAAATAAAAGGAAAATTCTGGCTCTGAAAAATTTTCTTTTACACCCTGTATTGCAACAATAAGGCCGATTTGGACATATGTTTATTTTTGTTTCATTATTGACCAAAGAATCTCCCATTAAACTATGGCAAATATTTTTGCATCACCCTGTATGCGTATAGACGGAAGATATTTCTTCTATATTTTTCCAATACCCAAATTATGTAAAAGTTTCAAATATAAATATATTATAAACTATTATGTACATCTAATAAAGTTGATAAAAATATTGTCCTGATTTTTTTTGGCCTATAATGGTTTAACTTGTAAAGGAACGTATATCATGATTATTTAATAAAATAAATAATAATTTTAAAGGAATTGGCATTACTACAAATTTAATCTTATCTAGTAAGTAAGCAAACATAAGCAAATTTTCCCGAAAATAAAAACCGTTTATTTCTTTTACTCACACATACCACAATAATACCTTTATTTTAATAACTTTTTAGCTATATACCCAAGGGCCCTGGGACAAATAGGTAACTAGGGCCTTATCTACACTGGTTAAGTTATTAATAATTTAAAGGCGTAGAGCTACACTTAATTTTAAGCTCTTTATCGTCAGCTGTAGTCCAGTGTAATACAGTAAATAATATTTAAATAAAAATAATACAATTTACAGCAAAGACCAAAAAAAACCTACTTTGCAAGAACTGGAAACGTAATCTGGAAATATTTGCACATAGTTTGTCCAAATAAATGAAAAAAATAATAAATGAATTTCAATATGATTAATTATGATTATGGTAATAATTGATTTCAATTAAAGTAATTACGTGGAGTAAAATTTAATCTATGAAATTTAGAGGACAATAAGTTACAAGGCTGGATAAAAAAATAATCGAGAGTGTAACTCTACTTTGGAATTCGCACTAAAGCACATTTAAGATACGAGGTAGGTTTGAAAAGTTACTTACTTGTTTGGGGTAAACCTTTTTTATTTTTCTACATAGTCTCCTTTTAGGCTTATACACTTCATCCAACGATGTTCCAGTTTGTTGATCCCTTCCAAATAATAGGATTTGTCCAAGTCTGCAAAATATCGATCAGTGTCTGCAATCACTTCCTCTTTTGGATAGAATCTTTGTCCCGCCAGCCATTTCTTCAAATTGGGGAACAAATAGTAGTCCGAGGGAGCCAAGTCTGGAGAATAGGGGGGATGTGAAACGAGTTGGAATCCTATTTCCATTAATTTGCGACCACAACTGCTGAGGTGTGTGCTGGTGCGTTGTCGTGATGGAAAAGGACTTTCTTGTGGGCCAATCGTGGGCGTTTTTCTTGCAGCTCGGTTTTCAAACGGTCCAATAATGATCAATAATATGCACCTGTAATAGTTTTACCATTTTCCAGATAGTCGATGAGGATTATCCCCTGCAAATCCCAAAAGATAGTCGTCATAACCCTTCAGGCCGAAGGAACGGTCTTAGCCTTTTTTTGGGGCAGATTCCCCTTGGTAACCCATTGTTTAGATTGTTGTTTGGTCTCAGAAAGATAGTAATGAATCCATGTTTCATCCACAGTGACGAAACGACGCATAAAGTCCTCCGGATTCTTCTGGAACAGCTGCAAACCATCCTTGCAACACTTTACACGATTCTGTTTTTGGTCAAGCGTGAGCAATTGTGGCACCCATCTTGCGAATAGCTTTCTCATGTCCAAATGTTCATGTAAAATATTATGTACTCATTTAGTCGAGATGCCCACAGCACTAGCAATCTCACGTACCTTAACTCTTCTGTCATCCATCACCATATCATGGATTTGGTCAATGATTTCTGGAGTCGTGACCTCCACAGGCCGTCCAGAACGTTCAGCGTCGCTTGTGCTCATATGGCCAGTCCGGAAGAAAGTTCTTGAAACGCAAGCTTGTAAACTGTTCTAATCAAGGTGCAGAAGTCACCATAATGTTTATCAATCTTCTCTTTAGTCTCCTGGGGCGTTTTACCTTTCATAAAGTAATGTTTGACACTTGAAATGCGTTCATTCAACAGATGCTACTAACTAAATATGACCTCGATACGCGCCGGTGGTGCCATCTCTCGGAGTTTGCACGAACTTTTCAAACCATCCTCGTATGTACTGTCATACTTATAATTAATAACGCTCTCATTAAAATAATGTTCTATTTTGAAACCCAATAATTTTCTAGTTTTTATTTTAATGTTTCGACGATTCCATATCAAGTTATGTTTTACTTTTTCTTTATAGCGGCTGTAAAGGAAGGACATGTAAACTTCTTATCGTGATTTATTGTGCATGATTATTTGTTAGGGGCACTCCATACAAGTTTCAATTTTTTTAAACTAAGTTGCCCTGTTGCAAGTTTAGTTCAAGCTGTTGCAGATTTCGTGACGTGACGTTAAAAGTCTTCATGAGATTCCAATATTTATTTAACTTTTTCGAAGGGACCGAGGCGACCCATGAGCTTGGGAGCCCTGGTGCACTGCACTGCCTAGCCCCTGTTTCGCTAGCTCATCTGCTTTTTCGTTACATGACCTGTTAGCAACCCTATTGTTATGCGAAGTCTTCCTCCTTTGTCTGAGTAGTTCTTCCTTCGTTCTTTTGGATGGGCCTCTAATGAAGCTTTTTCCATGTTAAATTCTACAAGGTTTCCCCAGTATTCCTCGTGTGTGTGTGTCGGATCCATTCCCTAGTTTGCCCTCGTGCTGTGGTTTTGGTCATTCCAAGGGCAGATTCTGGCCCAAAGTATGGTGGGTGATCCCTGTATCGCTAGCTCATCCGCTTTTTCGTTGCCTTCTATCCCCGAATATCCTGGTACCCACAAGAGATTTACTTTGTTGCGTTCTCCCAGGACTTCCAGTTCTTTTTGGCATTTCCATGTCAGCTTAGACGTTACCTTGGAGTTTACTAGTGCCCCCAGCAGGGTTGCAAGGATTTAAATCAATTGATTTTAATCACGATTTAAATCACTTGATTTTTTTAAATTTAAATCATGATTAAAATCAAAAATAAAAATTATAAAAAAATAATTTGGGTTATGAAGAAAAATCGAAACAAAAATAAATTACGTTAGTATAGTAAATCAATTTATTACAAGAACACATAGATAGAAGTATTATTGCAGAAAATATTCTAAACAAAAAACAAATTTAATTGTAATATTTGTAAAGAAACACTAGTTTGGCAGCTTTTTCAGTACCGAATCGAGTGCGTAGTTTAGAGTGCACTAAACCAAATGTTGAGAATATCCTCTCTACTGATGCAGACGAAGCAGCTGCACAGAGCAGTTGTGTAATTATGGGAAGTTCTTTTTCAATAATATCTGCGTTTCGTTGCCATTTCAACCAGTAAATAGGTTTTACGCTTTTCAGGATATCATCTTGAAACATAATATCGTTAAAAGGCTCTGATTTGGCAAGAAACTTGATGATTAGTGGTAATAAACCACTATCTGGATACAGTTCTTTTGCAGTTTGTAATGCAATATTTTTTTCAGTATATGTCAAACTTTGTGTTTTCGTTGGGTCGATAAGAAATGCCAGCAAATGATACGGGGTTATATACATATTATATCGATTTTTAAAATTTTTGCAGTTGATGTAATGTCAGATTAGTTTCTTCAAAGTAATCTTCTAATATTTTAAATTGCTCTACAACATCTGAAATAGTGGCGTCGGTCTTTGCAACCTATCTATGGCAATGGAAATTGGTTTAAAGAATTTTGAGGTAATCTTCACCACTTCTCTTTAAATGAATGTTTAAAATTTTTTTCCCCTGATAATGCTGTCAATCTTTTTTTTGTGTTCTTCACTGATTCTAAAAGCATGGGCCATGATTCGGTAAATACTTGCAAGCAGTCTGCAAGCAGTTCCACGAACATCACTAGGTATGACTTGTTTTTGCCTCCTTCTTTGGCATATGTTGCAGATGCAAAATGATTGTTCCTAAAGTACTTTACGATTTGGACTACATGCTCTTTTATATCAACGATTTCCAAATCTTTACATAATAAATTTAGTATATGTGTAGCACAGGCATATGCTATTACATTGAATTTATCAGATGCCTTTATTTCATTTCGCATTGCAGACATGTTAGCTGCATTATCTGTCACGAAACTACTCACTACTCGGTTTTTAGTTTGTTTATAAGGGTTGCTGCAATTTCTGTTAGGTAGTCGGATGTATGTGGATGCCCAGTTGAGGCCATTTTCTGCAGTAACTGTTGCACATACTATGGGTTCATTATGCACATTAGACCATCCATCGAGTGAAAGACAAACGTTACTTCTAGACAACCCCTTAAAGCATTTGCTTCTTTCTTCGGTATATATTTGATCAAGCAGTTTGCCTGACACATCGTTTCGACTGGGCGGTACATATCCAGGTCGCAGTAGTGCTATAGCTTTCTTAACTTCGGATTGCTCCAGGCAGATGAAACTGCTATTAGTTGCATAGAGGGCTCTGGCAATCTGCTTATCAATTTCATTTTTGGCAGGCTTACTAGTACGTACAACAAAAGACATCAGAGATCCAGAAGAAGTTGTGTCAGTAATGTCAGTCTTGTCAGTATTACATTCTATTCTTTTTTTGTTTACTGGGATTGAAGGGGAAACTGAGTGCGATGTACTTGTTTGCTGAAAGTTTTGTTCAGTTTGAATTTGTGACGTATTTATGCTTGAAGTACGTTATACCTACAATTAAAAAAAAACAATATGAGGCTTCAATTGTCCATAGATGATAAATGTATGTAAAGTATCTAAGAAAACACATTGGGTCTGGTGCGCTTTATGTGTCACGGAATTTTATAATTTTTCTAGTTTGGTTTGATAGAGCCCGTCAAATGGAATCGATTTAATTTAAAGCAAAAAATAAAAAATCGATGAATGAGCCACTTTTTTGAGAAATAAAAGGTGTTGTGTTGTCATAGTTACATACCTTATTAGTTACTTGGATAAAAAACCAAAAAAATTGTATTTTTTTCAGAAAATATTGTTCATCCAAGAATTTTTTGTTGCAAATAGTGTTTAGTGTTAAAAACGTATCAATTCCAAAGCATTTTCAAAAATTGTGAAATTCCGTGACATATAAAGTGCACCAGAAACCAACACATTGATCACATTGTTGTAAAAATAAGTTTTTAAAAATTTCCAAACATGGAAAATTGGAAAAATATTTCAACACCATTTTTAAAAATTAACAAATAATAAAAAGGTACTTACGGTTAAAACTGATTGTGATTGTGATAACGTAGACGAGAATGACGAGTCACTATAAGTATCGCTATCGTATCCGCTTTCCCCGATTTTTCTTTGAAAAACTGGCAGATAAGGTCTTTCTTTCTACCACTTCTTCGAAACGACATATTCAAAAAACTATATTTTATATTTTACACAATATCAAAATTTTCAGTTAGCCGTAAAAACAATGCTCGCGCGCGCACAGATCTTAACTAGGAAATGACGCCCGTCCGCGTTCCTCCCCTTTATGTAGACCGGTAAATCTGCGTGTTCTGACAGGAATTTTCAAGAAAGTGCAAGTGCTTTCTCGCGGTAAATATTTTTTTCTACTCCTATATTAGTAAGAACCTAATTACACACCGTCTACTTTATCAGTAAATCTCTAATTACAAACACTATACTCTAAGAAGCCAAACTGTACGTAAGGGCAGTTACAATATATATATATATATATATATATATATATATATATATATATATATATATATATATATATATATATATATATATATATATATATATATATATATATATATATATATATATATTACGTAACAGTTCGCCGCTCACGCTCGTACCGTAATTTTCGAAATCGTGTGTAATGGGCTTCTTACCACTCTCGGTATGTAATATACTATAATATAAGAGTTTATAAAAACGAAAAATATTAGGAGATAGGAGAATGTTTAAGAATAAGGACACGTTACAAACTTCGATTGTGCTATTTACAAAAAAAAATCAAAAAAATCAAGATTTTTTTTTTAAATCGCGATTTTTGATTTTTTTTTAAATCATGATTTTTTACAACCCTGGCCCCCAGTGACGCTTGGCTGTCTGTTATGCAGATCCGCTTGTTTTTATAAGTCCTCCTGTTATTTTCTTTTGCACAGTGCAATAAAGCATATATTTTCGTTTGAAATACAGAATTGTGTGTCCCTAGTGGAATGGAGAATTGTGAATTCCTTATTTCACTGTATGATGTCTCCAACCGTGTCGGGGAGATCGGGTTGCTGCCACTCACTTCGATCTGGAATTTTAACCTCGAATTTTTCGTTGAATGAGTATTGGGGGTCTGTTCTCTCGTCCAGGATGTTGCCGCCAACCTGACTTTTTATGTTGTTGTCTCCTAAACTAGCTTAGACACTAGTTGTTTTCTGTTGCAGTCGAAAGTAGCTCCTTCTTGCCTCTCCCATCACTTCCAGGTTAAGTGGTGGAAGGTCTAAGAAACACTCCATGGCTGCTGTTGGGGTTGTTTTAATTGCTCCTGATATAGCTAAGCAAGCAAGTTTTTGTACCTTGGCCAGTTCGGGCAACAGCAGTTCTTTGTCGCTTTTTTTGTCCACCATACCAGTGATGCGTATTTTAAATCATAGGCCTTACAACCATGGTGTATAACCAATAAACCATGTTTGGTTTAAGGCCCCATGTTCTCCCATGAGCGCGTCTGATTAACATAAGGGTCATCTCCGCTTTCTTTAATATTTTCTGAATATGTTGGTTTCCGGTAAGTTTAGAGTCTAGGATGACACCCACGAAATTATGTTAGTTAAAGAAGCTATTTTTTAAACAAATATTTAGCATTTTTACACAACTAGCCAAAAATGGTTATTTATTTTTCAAAATACAAGTCTCGAAAATTTATTTGTAATCATCTTTTTGCTCTGCGTTTCCCGAACGTATTTTTGCTTCAATGAACATAAAGTGGCGGGAATTAATAAAATCTGAAATGCTTGTCCCTGCTTATTCAAATAAAAGCTGCTTAGAATTTTATTAGACAATTAAATACAACGAACGACTTTTGGATGCAGCTAAGAACCAAAAGAAATATTAATACAAGTAATTTTTTAAATTATTAAAATGTTATTTTTTCCATCCAAGAATACTATTTCTGTTAATTTTTAGAAAATCGTATGTTGTTTTTCTCTTATAATTTTTAAGTTATTGTTTTTTTTTATATACAGTGTGTGTCAGGCAAATGGAATAAATTCAATAATAAATAACCGGGAGCGTGTTCGAAAAAACACTCAGATACGTGTATCGGTAGTTTTGGTTGCGCATTTTTTTCAGTAAATACTTTTTATATATCATGTAATAGTGGCCAACACTAACTTTCCTAATTTAAATGCAACGCCCTCGGGCGCTTGTCCGCACAGCCAGCCGGCAAGGCTGCCTCTAGAAGGTATATGCACAAAAAGTAATCCTCACGGAAGTGGCAAGCATGCAAAGGAAATAGATGCAATAAACCTGAAAACGCTTAATATTTACTAAACAGTTGAAGATAGGTATAGGACATTGTACATAAAATATGTCTAGAATGCTTTGAAAAAACCAAAAATTGAATAGTATACAGGGTGTTGTATTTAAATTTAAAAAATTGATATTCGCCACCGTCACATGACACACCCTGTATAAACAGTTTTAGTTGAAAAAAATGCGCAATTAAAAATACTAATCGACATGTCCGAGCATTTTTTCGAATAAGTCCCCATTTATTTAATATTAAATTTATTCCATTTGGCTGATCCACACTGTATATATTTCTCGTTAGTTCTGGTTAGTAATTTCTAGAAAACCCTTTAACTCTGTTTTTTTTTTCGTTTTATAGTCTTAAATAATTATTTTTTCTAGCCAACAACATTTATAAGTTTTTTTTTCATTTTTTTTTTAATTTTGCATAGTAGGTATTTGGGTTATTAAAATAAAATAATCAATTCGTGTTTTTTTAAATACGTTTTCTACATAATACACTTAATTTTTTTAATCCGAAAAAAACATAGGTTCGTTATTATTAAAAATATTTTATAAATAAATAATTAAACAAAATACCTGCTAAACATTAGCAACAATAGCAATTTATAAAATTGAACACGTACAAAATTTAAAGTTACTACTTGCGTTCGCAAAGTACTTAATTTGCAGACGCAAATGAGTGCGCAAAGTTTAACATTTTCGTTCTGCATATTTGCCGTATTTATGGCCGATTTTTTAATGTATTAATAACTTCTGGATGAAATTATATTAAGAAAAAGAGTTCTATACATATTCTTTTATTGTGCTTTATTGAATTTTAGATACATTTGGCACTTAGTAAATATCCCATATCAATTTTCTTTATTATCATTTTAATGTTTTTCCATGCACCATGTATTTCATAGACACCATGCTAAACAATAAAAAATCAAATAATTTTTCTTGTTGCTGCAGCAACCAAGTACAAACATTTTCTAATGTCGCGGAAGCATCAGAAAATTGGGTAAAAAGTTTAAAATAAGTTTCTAAGAATGGAGGAAGGATTGCCAGACGATGTTTTAAAAGCCGCAAGTTTGGCCACTTAGACCTCCTGTCTGAAAAATCAAAAGAAAAGTACGAGAAACGGTATAATTCATTTGAAACATGGTGTGAAGAAAAAGGCGTTAGAACTTTGAAAGAGGAGATATACTTTTAGCCTATTTTCTCAAATTAAGCAAGGAATTTAGTCCAAATACTTTATGGTCGAAATACTCCATGCTGAAAAGTGTTATAAAGATCAAGAAAAATGTAGATATCGGCAAGTTTTATAAGTTAGCAGCATTTATTAAGAAACAAAATGTAGGCTTTTGGCCAAAAAAGTCAAGGATTTTTTCAAAAGAAGAAATATCTAAATTTATTAATAAAGCACCCGATGAAATATATCTTTTGATAAAATTTGCGACCATTTTCGGACTTGCTGGCGCCTGCAGACGAGAAGAACTCGCAAAAATGAAAACATCCGACATCGAGGACAAAGGCAACCTAATTGTTGTGAAAATTCCAGACGCAAAAAACTATACCTTACGTACTTTCGTCCTGTCTGAAGAGATCAACGACAGAAAGTATTTGTTCTTATATCGGAAGTATACACATCAAGGGTTTTTCGTATATTTCAAAAGGGAAATTTGCACACAACAATGCGTTGGGATCAATACATTTGGGAAGATGCCTTCTGAGATAGCAGCATTTTTAAAGTTGCCGCATCCAGAGCTATATACCGGCCACAGCTGCCGGCGATCTTCTGCAACGTTACTTGCAAATTCCGGAAAAGGACTCATAGATATAAAGCGGTTAGGCGATTGGAAATCCACAACGGTAGCCGAGGGATACATTGAAGAATCAACAGGCTACAAAAAGGGGTTAAGTTAAAAAAATTTAAACTGCAACAAGCCAAAAATTCTCAAGAAGCCAGATGAAATGTCCTGTTCCACAGACACTGTTCAATCAGCTAAAACACAAGATTTCGTTTTTATATCGCGCAGCAAACCATCATCAACGTTACTAAGAAATCATTTGAAATCGGCCATAAACGGCCATAAACCTTCAACATGCAACTAATTGTACTTTACATTAGTATTGTTAATAATAATTAATAATAGTTTTTTTGTATAATCAGTTAAAATAAAAATTTAATTATTTACTTTGAATTTTTAATTTTTACTGAAATATTCGAATATTTCTAATAATCATATTCTTTAATAAAACGCTCGTAGAAAAAGCATTGTTCCTAATACTTGCGCAAAGTGACTTTTCCGCACTTAAAGCTTATCCGAACTCCGCTTCGCGTCGTTCGTCTAACTGCTTTGGCGTGCGGAAAAGTATCACTTGCGCACTTATTAGGAAAATAACTATTTCAAAAAAGTTAAAGAGCTAGAACAAATTTTATTTGTCCTTCTTTAGTTGGCAACCATAGTTTCACCACAATAGACTATAACAATTGGAAGTATCAGGGATTCATCTTTTCGGTTCTTCTACAAAAATCTTTTAAATATATTTTTCCATATTTTAGTATTTTTCATATTTAACTTTGTTTTATTAATAAAATTACATTACACGTATTTCATCGATTATAGTTGTTTGACTTCAAATATTTTATTTGTTTATTTTACTGTTACATTTTTCTTTTCAGATAAATTATGCCTGGATAACTACATCACTGATGCTTGCCAACAGATCGAAAGAAACCAAGATATCACTTGCCAGCGATTTATAGCTTCAAAGTAAGTTGAAATACATCAGTTTTTTTCCTGGTTAGTTCTGTTTACTCTTTATTCATGTCGCTAATTTATTTACACTTTTAGCCCCCTGTCGGGTTAAGTATGAAACAGAGGAATTTTCTCCTGTCACCAACATAATAGTTTTAATAAAAAGTTAAACTTTTAGTGAATATTTTCCTCATATATTAGAAATTCCATATGAAGCGGGACATTTTCGAATAATTACTTCCGAAAATTGTCCGGTAGGATCCGAAAAAGTCCCGCTAGGTATCGAAAATTTCCCTATGGGTCCGTATTTATAGTAACGATTGGTAAAATTGCACATTTGTCATTTTGGCATATAATATCGAATTTTAAAAGTCGTCGAAATGTCGCGTTTTGGAAACGATTCTTTGAGTTTAATTTATAAAAAAGTAATCGAAAGTAAACCTAAAAATACATTAATGAACCATCAGTATATAAGGAGACAGTTTCTGGATTTTATTAAAGAAAGGAATTATGGTTTAAACGAACACACTTCAATACCGATACTGGCAAATATTCTTCGCTGGGCCTACAACATGAAAAAAAAAATGGTGGGGGATTATAAAGAATTTACTGTGAAAACTATTTGGAATGTAACATCAAAACTTTGATGGAAAAATGCCAGGGCGAAAATAATATTAAATTTAATCCTTTACTGCACGGAATTTAAAACAGCCCGCGAAAAAAAAATGCCAAAAAAAAGAAGTTGCAGACAAACCCCAGAAAAGAAAAGAAAACGCTGATCACTAAAATACGAAGAGTTCAAACCGGTACAAAACTGTGATGAAGAAAGACGAAGGCTTACAAAAAAAAGTTATTTTTTTTTTATCGTATGTTAGCATGGAGAGGAGGAGGGAGCAAATGTTTTACTCCCATTTTAAAGAAGACATTAATAACGTAGGGAAAAAAAATGGTAGAATGGAATACAATCCAATATTCGGAAAAACAACGCAAGGAGGATAAACCTAGCGCTCAATCCAAGTGGCTGGTTAAAAATTGTTAACCCGGTTTGTGCCCAGTAAGTTATTTAGAAAGTTCTTAGAAAGAGAAAATATATAAATATTCCGAGATTTTTAACTGTTAATCCTTTCTGGAAATTGGGCGGGTACAAGAACATCCCCCCTCGAAAAAACATGATCACTCAGTGGACCTCAACGGAGGCAAAAAAATCGGTTTGGCGACGAAAAAATTAAAATCACTCATCATTCACTCCCGCAACAGCGGTTTAAAATTAGTAAAACAAGGGATTGAAGAAAATAGCTGAAAAAAAGGAATCAAACCCAAATAAAAGCCATATCTTCCTGGATGAGGAACACCATTCAAATATAGTAGAAAAACGAGAGACAATGATAAAGCTAATCTTAATACAGAAACTAATAATGCTAATGTTCTACAATAAGTTCTTTAAATTCTATTCAATGACAAACTCACATACATCAACAAGTGTGGAGCAGACTCCAAAAAATTAATTTTACAACTGTGTATTCCACTGTAATTCATGCAATTTTTAGTTTCGAAGTTTGTCCTTTTTTTGTTCATTTTTTTTTATTATTTATGTGGGGAAAGTAATTTTAATATAATGTTGTTTAAATAAAAAAAATTTAAATTCTTAGGTACTAAACTTTATTTCTTCTACTCAAGAAATATTCTACCGAATTAATCTGCATCAAAGTAAACCTTTTAAATTTGTTATTTTCATATTTTTAAAAAAAGCCCCCCCCCTTTTTGGGTCGGGTCTTTCAAAAAATTTTAAAAAAAACTCATGTGTTTTTAGACAACATGCTTTCATGAAAAATTATCGGTAATTTTGATGCACTTGTGTAATTACTTCCGAAAAACTTTGTAAGAGAGTTCAACACGGACTCGTGAACACTCCCAATTAGCCAGTAATGAAGCACTAAAACAGCCAAAATCTCTGAAATTTTTTTCCAGACGGATCGAAATGGGTTTTTTATTTTCCCCAAAATCATTAAAAAAAAAGTATCTATTTGTATTTATACAAACTTGTGAAAAAGGGGTTTAAAAAAGCATTTTTTCAAGTCCTTTAAGAAAATTACATATTTTTAAAAGACTGGGGAATTAATTTAAATAGGTTTTTTTGGGTGCGACCGATTATGATCCGCCCCGGGCCGGATCAGGTTGCTAATTAACGTCTTTCCCGTGGTTTTTTTTTAAATTTACTTAAAAAAAGAGACCCCCCGGGGTTTTTTTGGGGGGAAAAAAGGCCCCAAAGCCCCGAATACCTGGTGCACCGGAACCTGGACGTGGACGTCATCTCCAAGAGTTTTCCTGACCCAATCGCACCAGGGGTTCGGGAGGTCGTTTTTAATGTGACATTTGAAATCAGCGCCCCAAAAAACCCCCCCTTTTGTTTTGTTTTTGCGATCGTAGGGGGAAAAACTCGGAATGACGTCCACGTTGGTTTTTTAGTGCACCAGGTTTTGGGGTTTTTGGTGCCATATTTGAATTCAGCGCCCAAAAATCCCCGAGGGCCGACTTTCTCTTTTTTCCCGTGAATTTCGGGAGAAGGCAGGGGAGATGTTCATCACAATCCTGAGCTTCAGGGGGGGGGGTCTTTTTGAAAACGGAATCACGCCCTCAAAACCCCCCGGGGAAATATTTAAGTCAATTCCGATTCTTATTAAAAAATAATGTGATTTTCAAAAATGATTAAAAAAAAATCATTTTCCTGCACAAATGCAATTTTAAGTTTATAAGTACAAAGTGATACTTTTTTTCCCCAAAATTTTTTTGGGGGAAACAAGAAAAACCTTTTTGACCGACTAGGCAAAAATTTTTGGGTTGGTCTTCATTGTCTCGATAAATATTTAGTCGGGGGGAGCGAAAAAAAAAAAAGAAAAATGTTTTGAAAGGCAAATTTTTTTTTTAAATTAATTACATTTGTGGTGTAAAAATAGCCTGCCGTCAGTCTGCCGGTTTCGTTAGCCGGGGGGGGGCGGTTTCAAATTTGTAAAAAAAAAATATATGTCGCAACTGTTTTTTTAAAAACTCAAAAAAGATTTTCAAGCATTATACTAATTATAAAACCTTTTTCCATAGTCAGTCTTAAAAATCTTGTAACAGGGGCGTTGAGCCCTTTAACTGTCAAAAATCGATATATATATATATCGTGAAAGTGCTTTCTAAAATTTGAAATTCGGATACAAGGGAGGAATAATATCACTATTAAAAAAAAAAAGTCAGTCTGAATTTTATTGTAACAAATGCCGTTAGCAGCCGATAGAAGAGGCTGTTGCACCTCTTTTTCAGCGCGTCGACCAAAAGAAAAAACTTAAAATATTTTGAATAAAATAAGTTATTTAAAATATACATTTCAGAAGCCTTTTCGTTTTCCCGTATTCTGTAGAATATTATATTTCCTATAATGGAACCGGTATTTAAAAAAAAAACAGGTATATTGTCGACGGGCAACTATCGCAGTCCCTTGCATTGTCGCATTATTACACGTGTATATATATAATAGATATTCCCCCTCTGTTTTTCAACGTTTAAAATCCATGCGAAGAGTTACGACCATCAAATCTTCACCATGTAGATCTGAGCTTATTAAGCAATTATCGCGTGCATATTTTCCACATTTGGGAATGGACCAAAAAAAACCAACTGAAAGGTGGCTGTGGAAAATGGTTGGCAGGAAATTGAAGGGGGTATGAGTTCGACTGGTTTGAAGGACACAACTCCCAACATCTGTGAGGGGCGTTGTATAAAAAACTGATGTATCAGGTAATAAATTATTCGAGAAGCATGTTTATCACCTTTGTTCAATTATTTACAAATTAAATAAATTTCATTTCGGTTAATTTTCAGATGCTGAGTCTTCAGATGTAACTGATCTGGAAGAAAATGACCAGTCTGTCGGAATTTACAACCGTAGCAGTGATTCCGATTGAAATAAAAATTTATATATTTTTTTAACATTATATCCAAAAGATATTTCAAAATATATTCTACTCATATGTTTATATGAATTGTATTAATGTTAATATTAAATAGAATAAATCTTTTCTGTTGAGCGCGCTGTAAAGGGTGGGAGAGCGCTCTTCTATCGGTGCTGACGGAATTTGTTCAATAAAATTCAGACTGACTATGTTTTTTTTTAAAAGTGATGATATTCCTCACTTTTTAACCGAATTTCAATTTTGAAAGCACTTTCACGATATATATATCGATTTTTGACGGTTAAACGAGCCGACGCGCCCGTTAAGATTTTTAAGACTGACTATGGAAAAAAGGTTTTTTAATTAATACTATTTAAAATCTATTTTTGAATTTTGAAAAAAGTTGCGACAAAATATTTTTTTTCAAATTTGAAACCGCCCCCGCCAAACGGTAACGAAACCGGAGACTGGGGGGGCTATTTTTCTACACCACAAATGTAACTTAATTTTAAAAAAATTTGCCTTTCGAAAAAAGTTGCATTTTTTTTTCGCTCACCTTCGGACTAATAC
>JAHBCN010016505.1:0-19369 GCA_019359885.1 Listronotus oregonensis
TATTAGTCTAAAATTTTTTTTGGAAATTTTGGGAAAGGAACAAAATTTTTTGGCGGCTTTCTTTAAGCATCTTTTTTGCTATTTTTTGTGAAAAAAAATATACCAATGCAAATTTTTTTGAAAAAATTTAACCATTTCTGTCGGCAAAAAAACCCTTTTGGCAGCGAATGTGAAACTCCTTTAAATAAATAACATTTATCCCCAAAATACTTTTTTAATAGCCCTTTTGATAAAATGGCCCCGTTTCGAAGATACGGGTTTTTTTTACAGAAACCTTTACATACCCACCACCACTTTTTTTTAGAATACAGCAAAAATGCAAAAAAAAAAGGTTTAAAAATTATATTTTTTTAAAATCAGATTTTTTGTTGGTTAATGTAGAAAAAATTCACAGCTTTCTTTGATTAAAGGTTGAACCCCGGGGGCCTTCAGAAACTTGAAAAAAATTTTCCCAGGTATTTTTTGACCATTTTTATAAAAATTTTTCCCCCAACCCTGTGCGATAAACTTTTTTTGAGATAACCCGGCCTCCTTTTTTGTTGACACCCTGTACTATAAGTGTATAAAAATGAAGAATCAGCTTTTAAAAAAGGGCTAAAAAAAAATGTTTTGTATACTTTAATAATAATAAATATATATATTTTTTTTAATAGCCTCATCTGTGACTTAACAAAAATTGCCTTAAAATATAACAAAACTTGTCAAAAGGTTTAAAACTTCGAATAAATTGACTTGTTTTCAAAAGTCAATAAAGAGACGTGCATTTTGCTAATACAAAACATATATCTAAATAATAATAAGTGAATTGTTTACAAAAGGGTCAACCGGTAATATACGGGGTGTCCCAAAAGTAATGGGACACGGAGAACCCCGGGTCCTTAGGTCAAAATAATGCAATTTACGTAAACTTGCCTTATCCTAATGTTGATAAAAAGATGGGGGTCCCAAATTTTTAAAATTTTTTTTTTGTTTTTCATAAAATCATTTTTTTTAAATGGAATGACGATACAAAATGGGGACCAAAAAATTTTTTCCTGTTTTTGAGGGAGGGGGCCCAGTTGGCTTACCCCAGTTTTAGATGGCAAAATTTTTTTTGTTAGTATATGACCTGTTTTTTAAAAAAATAATTTTTATAATTTCCCTGCATTAAAAATGTTTTTTATCAAATCTTAAAAATTGTTTTCGATATAAACGAACTTTTAAGGCGCGATTTTTTTTATAAAAAAGGTTTTTTGTTGTTTTAAAACTTTACATAGTGATATTTTTTAAACACGCGATCAAAGTCTCGATGGGCATAAAATCCTCTACCCCCCAAAATTCCCCCAAAGGTCACTGGGTTTTGGGGGATTTTGGGGGTGTTTTGGGGGTTTAGGGGGTTTTGGGGTTTTGTGCCCGTCAAACCCTTTTTTATGGGTTTAAAAAAACTTTGCAAAGTTAAAAAAAATTGACCAAAATCCATTTTCCATAAAAAAAATGCGATGTCCTTTTAAAGTGCGTTTATTCGAAAACAGGTTCTAGATACAAATGGGTTTTTTTGATGCAAAAAAAATTAAGAAACTTTTTTTTTAATACATGGGTCAATATACCAAGTTAAGAAAGGCTATTAAAACGGGGGTGGGGAGGGCCCCCAAACAACATCAAAAGCATGGATAAATTTGAAATTTTCGCCTCAAAGATCCCCAAATTTTTTACCGCTATGTAATTTAGTTAAGAAAATTTTTAAAAAAAATAAAAAAAAATTAAAAGTTTAACACCTTCTTGGGTTTAAAATTAACTTTTGGGGTAAAGCAAGTTTACGTATTTAATTTTTTTAAACCCACAGACTAGTTAACATTAACTTGGGGATAAGGCAAGATTACGTAAATTGCATTATGTTGAACTACGGAATCTTCTGTCTCTCTGTGTCCCTTTGCTTTTGGGGCCCCTGTATCCCCATCATGGTTACAGTTTTTGGGATTTAGGTTTTCTTTTTTGATAACACTAAACTTAAAAAAAAAAAAATAGAAAAAACAAATAATATGGAATTAAAAAATATCACTATATTCACAAAGTAATTTTAAGAATAAACTATAATACAGGCAAAAATTTTAAAAACTTTGTTCACTGAAACCGGAAAAATCAAAAGTTGCTAAGTCTAAACGTCCGTGTTCGCGCGTGAAGCACGAATAATCCCAACCACGCTTGTGAATGCGACCCCTTCTATGTCAGTTTTTTCAAAAGTCCAATAAATGAACCCACCCGCTGAAATTTTAGTTGGAAAATAGTGCAAAGCCCGACACGAAAATATTTTTACTTATTCGAAAATCGTAAAAGTGGTTATCGTCGATTTGTAGATGACTCCAAAAAAAAAAAATTAATCAATTATTTTTCCATTACCATGAATTTAATTCCCCCAATTGTCCGTATCTTCCGATTTAGTAAAGGTACGAATTGAAAGTAATAAACCTAAAAAAATAATTTATTAGCAAAATCACCAGACAGATCAGTCCCGATTCCCAATAAATACCCTTTAATTGTAAAAAATTTCAAAAATACGGGGAATGAACGATTTTTGCTTTTTTGTACGAATGATATTCGCACGAAGGGGCCTTAGATGTTCTGACTTAAATTAATAATTTATAATTACAAAAAAAAACAAATTCCTTTACAAAAATTTGATAAGTTTATTAAATTTTTTTTTTCCTATTTAATTTTTAATTAAAGCTTTGATTGTGCAACATTAAAATAAAATAAATGTAGTTTTTAAAAAAATCTAGTGAATTTAAATTTTAGTTAGTGATATGTTTCTTTTTCGACCTTTTCTTGTTGGTTCAAACTCGAGATCCTTGTAAAACAATATAGTATATAACCATAGTGTGAAGTTACACCTAAAAATACACAAATAATTTACAACGTTTTTTTTAACCATTATTAATATATTTGTACCTAAATATACAGAAATTGGGAAATGGAGACTTAGTTTTTTGTAACTTAACACAAGTAAAACTAATGTAATAGGCATTTTTTTTCTTAAAATCAAGTTAGTTAGATTTTTTTTAAAATTTAATATTTTTTTTGATATGAACCAAAAAAATATTTAAAAAAACCCGTATGTGTTGGAATCTTTTTTCAACAATAATTATTTAAATTTAAATAAACAGTCTTTGTGCGATGTCTGAAATAAACAGGGTTTATTTGTTACCTTTTTTTCGGGGGCGATTTGGAAAACTCAACAAGAATGATTACCTTTTCTTCGGTATTTTTTGATTGTTGCATGCAATATAATTTTGTCTGAAAGTTGTCACGTATATGACATAAAATATTTTTAATTCTCTTTAATTTATAATATTATTTCGGTTAAATAAAACACATTGTTCTTTTAAGTTGTACCTTTTTATTTTTCTCCAAGAGTTTTTTTAAAAAAAAATTATGTAGGTTAAAGCTTTTAAAATATGTATAATTAATGGATCCCAGAACAATATTTCTAACAGGCAAATAAGTAACTGTTTCCTCACATTAACTTTGGGTTTTTAGTCTGAAGGAACCCCATGAGTACCAAAATTTTATTTACCTTTAAATTTTTTTTACGATTTTCTTTAAATTCCTGACTGATGATAAAAATGCATGTTGCCAGGGCCACCTGGTGCCATATTGTTTAAACCGAAATTGTTTAAACAATTGCAAGGGATTGTTATTTTGGTTTTTTTTCTTTTTTTTGAAATACAAATAAAAAGGTTTTATGATTTTACGAAAAGTTAATATTTTTGGGGATATGAATTTTTAAAAGCGAAAAATCTCAAATTTTGGTATTTTAACTAGAAAAAAATATATTAAAAAAGTAAACAAAAAATATTTTTATATTCTTTATTCAATAGTTAATAATATCCTTAATTAAGATTTGAATTTTTTTTAATTTTTTTTAAAGGTTTTTTGATTGTTTATTAAGCGCTACCACAATGCGTCCCCTTTCTTTATCCCGTCCTTGACTTTCGATGCATCGGCCAGTTTGGGCCTTAATTTTTTTCCTTTATCTTAAAAAATATTAAATTATCAGAATTGTTAAAGAGAGCAATGTTATTAATGATTTTGTTTTCTTCAATTTTTTATAATTTTTTTTTTTTAAATCAATTTTACAAAAATTTTGGGTTTATTTTTCTTTTAGGGCGTAATAAACAATAAAAAAAAACCCGTATAAACAATAAAAAAAATTTTAAATTATTTAAGGATATTATTAACTATTGTTTACAGAATAAAAAAATATTTTTTTTTGTTAATTTTTTTTTTTTAAAAATATTTTTTTTAAAAATTTCCAAAAATTTTAGATTTTTCAATTTTAAAAATTCATATTCCAAAAATATTAATTTATCGTAAAAAAACATAAAACCTTTTTTTTTTGTATTTTAAAAAAAAATATGAAAAAATTGTCCGGCTAAAAATAACAATCTCGCAATTGTTTAAACAATTTCGGTTTAAACAATATGGCACGCATTTATATCATCAGTAGGGCAATTTAAAGAGGATCGTATAAAAATTAGTCAAATAGCTTTCGGTACTCATGCGCGGATTCCTCCTAACTATATTTTTAGTTTAATATAAAAAAAATACTATTAAAAAATAGGATTTAGCCATAGCCTCAAAATATTCATTTTTTTTAATTTAAGTTAGATGCTTGTAATTTAAATTAAATATTAGTTATTAGTTATAACCACAGAACTTCCTCTAGAGGTAGCGAACATTGTAGTAGTTAAAAAAAAAAGAGTAAATTTTTAAAACCAGTTTTTTTTTTTTTTTGTAATAATACTTATAAAGTTATATAAATAGGCATACTACGCAAAAATTTAAATTTTTAATGTTATAGGGTTTATTTAGAAAATGAAAAATGACGAACCACTAAATTTTCGTAAATATGCCTATCGTTTTTTAAATTTTTTGTGTTACAAGATAACTTAAATACAAGGGAGGTCCAAAATGGACAAAAAAAGTTTTTCCCCATATTATGTCAAAAAAGAAAGGGCCATAAAAAAAATTTTAGTACATCTTTTCCTTTTACTTAAAAGCAGGACACTTGGGAAAACCAAAAATCTTAACATTTAATAATAATCAAATACCCTGCAAATACAATAAAACCAGACACCCTGTACATTAAAATATAATATTTATAGTCAGAGGCAGTCCAGTAAACTTTTTTTTTAAATTTTTTTTTTACTTGTACGTGTTAAAAAATTTAGGATTGGGTTCTGCCAAGTTTTAAAAAACATAACTCAGTGAAAAAATGTTACGCTCAATAGTCGAATTCGGTAGGAAGGTTTAAAAGGGGTGGGTATAACACCCTTCCACCGCGTCCGATCGGTCTATTGTGGCTCACACTTTCTATATTTTCCCACCAGGTCCCGACTCCAAAAACTGATGATCCGTTGGGAGAGAGATCTTTCACGTCCCCCCGGGAACAAGGGGTCATTGCCGAGGATTGGAATCTTAGTCTGCCATTGCTGGGCACGAACACAGTATTTTTCTGCCGATTTTTCCTCCATGCACAGGCGGCATTCGGCGTCTTCCGCTGGGCCGATCTTGTGCATTTGGGATTTTAAACTGAGTGTCCCTTACAGTCCCCCTAGATTTTAAGGTGTACCCTTGATTGCTCCAGTAGTTTGACAGTACATGGTTGGTTCGGTGGGCTTAGGGGCCTTCGAGGTCTGAGACCGAAGTCCATGCCAGTACCGAAGATTTTCTCTTTTTGTCCAAGCTGATATGAACTGCTTGGCCCTTTCATAAAATATACCGGGGCCCTGTGAATTTTTTCTCCGCCCCCCTTTTTGGGAAAGGGGGTCTGCGGGAAACATTACCCCTAGGCCGGTGTGTCCAGGTATCCACATATTAACCTTATTGTTTTTACCCAGTTTGGTCAGCGCATCCATGCAATTCCAGACGGTTTTTGAATTGCACCGGCTGGGGTTTAAGACCTTAAGAGCTGCTTGACTATCGGAGAATATTTTAATTGTCTTACGGGGCGGGCCCATCAACCAGCGGTCTAGCCCCATCTCAATAGCAAATACCTTCCTTGAAATATGGTTGGAAGTGCCCAGTCTAAAGGGAAAAATCTGCCCTCGGGCCCCTGTCCAAAATTTCCCGCTCCAACACCGTCCTTGGTTTTTGGGGCCATCGGGGTACCAACAGATGTCAGTCGGAGCAGGTCGGTCGTTTTTTGACTCCCTTTTGGGTAGACTACACTGTAGGGCCGGTTGTAATTGGTTGCTGTGGCATTATGTCGAGGGCATTCCCCTGTCACAGGTCAGGACATTCGAGGAGACTGGTGCTCTCCATAGACACGCCTGCGGTTTGTTACTGACCGCTTGATGGTCTGTATGTTGCCCACCTTGCCTCTCTCTCCAAGTAGATATGCAGAGGGGGCAGTCCTAGGGGGTTCCATGGCCGCCGTTGGTGTCGAGCGCAGGGGTCCGTTATCATTAGGCAGGCCTGTCTCTGTAGGCTAGTTAGTTTTGCTTGGGTCAGCCGCTGCTCCCCCCTTGCGCCACCACCCACAGAGCCATACGTGATCATTGGTCTTATGACTATCACGTATACCGTACATTGTTCTGGTTGCATACCCCAGGATTTGCCACAGATCCTGCGGCATGTCCCGAAAAATAGGCTTGCCTTAGGGTGACCTTTTCTAGATGGGATTCCAGCTGAGAGTGCTATCTAGGATCAACACCAGATATTTTGTTTTTTGCAAAGGTATTGTTTCACCTTGCAGAGTTG
The DNA here is from genome assembly GCA_019359885.1 of Listronotus oregonensis. NCBI lineage: Eukaryota > Metazoa > Arthropoda > Insecta > Coleoptera > Curculionidae > Listronotus > Listronotus oregonensis. Next base: position 6,739 of record JAHBCN010016505.1, read on the forward strand.
GTGGTCTCAATTAACCAGGTTTCTCTTTCGGGTAAGGGGCAATAACCATTTTTGGGGTCGAATTCGGGCAATGCACGAAAAAACTAAAAACCCTTTTTGAGAACGATATTTCCCCAAAAACCCAAATTTTAAATTTTTTGGGGGTATTGAGCATTACAAATAAGCAAAACTAGTTCTGTCATTTTAAATTAAAAACTGGTTCTGTGCATTTTTGAATACCAGCATAAGTTCTGTTTTTTAACTAAATTAACGCGCAAAGTCCCAACAAAATAAAGTTGGGTATGTTATTTAAATACTGACAAATACAACAACAAACAACACTTTATTCAATTCAAGTTTAAAAAAATTTTTTATTTCAACAAGAGCTTGAATGATGACATTTTTTTTTTCGACCAGAACATGCTCTGCATAGGTGAATACCGTAATTATAGTAATTGTAATAAAAAAATTTCACAACCCAAAAAACAAAATAAATTTAAAAAAAAAAAACAACAACATATTTGGGCAAAATTCAACCTAACAATATTATTTGTATTTTGCATTATTTTATGTATAAATACCTTTTATGTAAAACCTTAAAAAAGGGGGAGCAGTTGTAGCCCATATTTTGTTTTTTTTTTGCAAAAAACTGTTGTTTTGGGCGCAAGGGATAGTTTAAATTGTTTCCATTTTTTTTACTTTTTTTAAAGGGTTTTTATTGATTTTATTTTCCTCAGAGGTTAATGACCTTTATTGATTGCCTTTTGTGTTTACCTAGATTAAGGGAATTTTCTTTTATTGAGCTAAATTTTTATGTTTTTGTTTATTTTTTTTGGGAGGTTAATGTTTTGACGTTTGAAATAGATCGAAATTAGAAACAAAACGTTTATTTTGAGTTAGGCAACGAACCAGCTAATGGGCGGGGGGGTTGGTAGAATTGTATCAAGAAGGGGTTGGGTACCGCCAAGGTTAACCTGGAAAAAAACGCTGCTGGTGTGAAAAGTTGGGGAAGTCTCTCTCTCTCCTGCTGACCCCCAAGGGACAGCACACTAAAGGCAATGTTCAAAAAGTTTTTTTAAACCCCTTGTTTTGGGGATTGTTGAACAAATCCAAGAAAACCCCGTTTGTTTGTGCTAATTGTAGTACGTTTTTCGGAGTGAAATGTCATTATCCGTATTTTTTGGGGAAAATTTATGTCTTCTTAAAGAAGGATTATACCACGTGGAAACTTTTTTGGAACCCTTTTTCTTCGTTAATGTCTTATGGGGGCGATGTGGCTCTTTAAAGTTTGGGGAAAAAGGGTTCTTCTTCTTTCTGCTTTTTTCTTTTCTTTTCCCGGTTTTTCCCTCTGTTATTTCTTCGACTTGATTTTGTGCCCGGGCCAATGCTGCTTATGCCTATTTCCCAGTTCGATTTAAATGGTTTTAAACGCATGTTTATGTTGGGATTAAATGACAAACCCAAGTTCCCGACATTAGTTGCTGATGACTGACAGTAGACTACCGTTTCTAAGACACAACCACTTGCTTCCTTAACAGGAAAATCACAGCTAAGTTTAAGTTTAAGAAAATTTTTGTAGATTAATGATATTACATTGATTAGAGAATGTATTCAATTTTTTAAATTTGAACTGAAATTTTGATTGGAAACACCTGCTAATCATTTGAATAGCTTGATGTTACTTAATACCTTTCTGTCTGAGTTAATAGTCATTAAAAATTATTTTCTCGGATTCACTAAAATCTAAGACTAATTTTGGGACATAAGATACAGATGTGCATTTTTAAAGTTTTAAAAGGTTATCAAAAGAACATTTAGTATTATGGTATACCTTAGGGGTATATAGTCATTATTTTTAAATATTCTTTTGGGGGAACAGTTTGATAGGGACAGTTGGTACTTGTGATTGTAATCATATACAAGTACGAGTGTTTATATCAATCTGTGGAGGGGGTTAAATTTTTTTAATCATTTGAATTATCTTATACGGTTTAATTATAAATATTGAATTTGATCATTGAAGTTAATTAGATAGATTTACTGACATTGTTTTTTTTTTAAACCCCTTGACCGGATATTTTTTTGTTTAAGCCTTAGAGCTCTCAGATATTTTGCTGTAATTTCCATAACGTCATTCTGCTTCATTTTTTTTTTTTTAAATTTGTAAGAGCCTTTTAAAAAAATTTTTAAATTAACTTATTTTTACAAGGGGAAACATTAGAAGGTTTTCAAAAGTTATAAGCTTACGGACTTTTTATATATAGGATTTTACTGTTGACAGTTTATTAATTGTCCTGTTTTTGGGTTTAGTAACATTAAATTTGTATATAAGATAAATTTAGTTTAACATTTCATATATTTTTCAGTAATTTAAAATGTCTTATTAAATTTTGGTTTAATGGGCCCATCCACCAATTTGGTAGGAATTTGTTACAATTATTTTATTATTTTTTTGTAATAAATCATTAATAGATATTTATATTTTGACTGTTATTGACAATCCCCCCTTTCAAGAATGCACTCGCCTTTGTGTAGAGCCTCATGCACTGTGGATTTATTGTAACCATATTCTTTAGCCAATGTATAAGTTACTTTTTTTTTTTATTTCTGAGCTAGCGAGTACTTTTTTTAACGTTTATTAGATTTTTTTTTTGTCCAATGGGGCGTTACAATTTGCCTGTAATAAATTGGCGTATAAAATTTGGTAATAAATTTTTAAAAAATTTCTCGTAATAAAGGGCGCCCAACGGGGGCCACAAATTTTAAAGGGGACAAGTTTTAATTCTTGTCAGAAGGGGTCTGTTGACGTATTTTGGCTTGAAGCCTCAAGAATCAAAAAACTTGGAATGTGTTGTAACGAGGTTACGTAACTGTTAGTTTGGATTTTTAAAATTATTGTAACTAAATTTGACTTACGAACTTGGTATTTTTTTTATGATTTTAATAGTGTACTTTCAATTTTGGTATTTATTTTATGTAAAAAAATTTTTGCATACCATTTTAAAATTTTGTCGTACATTGTAACCCAGCATACTTATATCTTTGTAATACCATACTTTTCTGATTTTGACATACAATAAAGATTTGATATTCCCATACAATTTAAATTTCTTATTACTTTATTGAATTGATAAGAACATTGGGTAAATTTTTTTGGATTTGAATTTTGTAAAATTTTTAAGGGGGCCCCTGTAAGAAAAAAAAAATGTCATTTAAACTTGATGTTGATAGATTGAGTAAGGAGGAACTTGGGGGGACTTAAAGCTGTGGCATTGCAGGTCTGATTGGATCTTTAAAGGGAAAAGTCTTCGAGCTGCCTTGAGTGTCGAAAAAGATTTTTCGTTTGGTCAGAACTTTCCCGGGGGAAACCCCAATTCAAGAACTTGATATTTGTGAGCAAAGAAACAGATATTTTTTCTATTTTGACCACATTTTCGGGCTACAGAATCAAAGCAGGAAGGTTGAAACAAAGATAGATCACACTTAAGGAGATTGGAATGTATTAAGTCTGATGATGCACCCTTAATGGAGAAGCGGGGACTATTGTTGAAAAGTCTAAGGGACTTGATCGGAGAATATAATCTCAAGCATCAAACATCACTGGCTACTCAACAACCAGCAATTTAATTACTGACCGCGATTTCAGGATGGTTTGCATAACACCTCTAATCCAATAGTCGCTTCAAATGTAGCTATTCCTTCCTATGTCAACCCCCACCTGCTGTGGTGCCAAAATTTAATAGCGGGATCAGCTAGTAAAAGCGTGTTTTTATAAGTGGGTTAAAATTTTCTGGAAAACCATGTGAATTTTTTAATGCTTTTTTAGAAGATGTGGAAGAACACTGTCAGAGTAGGAATGTGGACAAAGTACAACTTTTGCTTCTGCGAGGGACCTATTTTGGTGATGCGTTGCGGATGTTTAACTGGCAAAAAAGGTATACTTCTGACTGGGATGGTTTGGTCCGGTTGATGAAAGAAGAGTATTTTTTTTCACCCGATGGTTATGGCAACAAATACTTTCTAGGACGCAGGGAGCTAATGAGTCCATAGGGTTGTTTGTCGCAGTTATGACAGTTTTTTGACAGGATGCGTACTCCAGTTCCAGAATTTTTGGTATGCAGGTGTTGCGTGGAATTTTTTACCGTCTTTTCAAGAACGTTTAGATTACAGGAAGTCAGGAATGTTTTTAAACTGATTGAGCTGTGTCGTAAAAAGAAGAAACCTGTGAGTCTGTTAGTAATGTTAAACCCCCCATTTTTCCACTCTGAGTCTGGAACCAGACTTAGCATACCCCGGACCCGAGACGTTTTAAAACCCATCGGGCTGAAGTCCGTAGGAACCAGTTGTTGGAGATGTCGTAACTCAGGACATTTGAAATTGCCCGCAGGGGAAACAATTTTCGTTTTTTTGGCTTTTAAGGGAAAGGGTTTTAAAAAAAAAATACCTGCCCAACCTGCAATAGAAATTCTAACAAGGACGACGGGATATTTTTTAAATCACCGGGTAATGGTAATAAAAATAACAACCAGAGAAAAATAGAGATCGTGGGAGCACGGGAAACGATCGGCAGAGGCGATAGGCGCCCGAACTACCGCTTCTAAAGATACGTTTCGGTCAATAACTTTCAAAATAAATTTGTACTTGACTACATCTTGGCACGGGTAAAGGGGAATGTCCGTATGTAAAAGTGGATATCCTTGGTTTTTTTTTTTAGGGTTTTGCAGATAGCGGTGCAAATAAAGTTTTTATGAACTGAGGGCTGGGAAATTTTAAAAGGTCTCGGGGTGACACCAGTAGTTCACAGGATTTGATTTGTCGTGTTGCTAATGATGTAGTGCCGATGTCGGTATAGCTACTGTTCCTATCCGATTGCGTGATGTAGTTAAAGTCATTGTATTTATATTTTTCCCCAATTACGACATAAGTTAGTCCTTGGTATTGATTTTTGGATACATATGGGTATTGTCCCGGGTTTTGCGAAAAGGCGAATGGTACTTTTCTAAGGTTGAGTTGAACGAACCAGTGCTAAATTCTATCCAATCTGAGTCATTTGGGACCTGAAGACTTAGAGAAATTTAAATACCATTGTTGAAGTTACTTTTCTAGTATTGATCCTTCAAAATTTAGGCTGTACATCTCTAGTAAAACATAAGATTTTTTGGGAACAAAAAAGCCTATAAAACAGCGTTATTCCCCTGTGTCGCCTTTTAAAAAAGAAATATCAACAAAGAACTTGATAAGATGTTGAACTTGGTTGTTGAAAAGTCTACTAGTGGATGGTCTTCTCCTGTTTATTGGTGCCAAAAAACCCGATAAGTCTTGGAGATTTTGTGTAGATTTTAGAAAACTTAATGGGGTGACGGATAAAAATGCGTGGCCATTGCCGTATATTTCAGATATTTTAAGGAAATTGGGAGGTGCTAAATACTTGAGTTCACTGGATATTCAGAGTTCATATTGGCAAGTAGAGGTTGAACCATCTTCTAGACCTTATACTGCTTTTACAGTACCATCAAGAGGGTTTTTTTCTTTTCCAGAATGCCATTTGGTTTGCAAATGCGCCGGGGAAATTTTCCGTCGGTAGATACATTGTTTGGTCCAGAATTAGAACCTTTATCTTTAAAAAATCTTTAGACATTATTATAGCCCCCAAAAAATTTTGAAGTTTTAAAATTGTTTTTAATCGTCTTAAGGAGGCTAATTTAACCTTGAATCGTGACAAGTGTCATTTTTGTCGACCGGAGTTAAAAATTTTTTTTGGGGTTTTTTTGTAAATAGAGGTATTGCTGTGGATCCAGGCAAAGTAGAGGTAATTGTCAACTTGAAACCACCGAGGGAAAGTACGAGAGGTTAGAAGAGTGATTGGGGAATGATCCGGGGATCGGCGTTAGTCGATAGATTTCAAAATTTTGGCCCCCTTACTGCCTTCTTGAAAGGGTAAAAAGTTTTTTGGGGTGAAGCCTGCGAGGCTTTTTTCAGAAAATCAAAGATGCCCTTATTTCAGCTCCTATTCTTGCTTGTCCGAATTTTTAAATATCCATTTTTTGTTCAGACTGATGCTTCTTCGATGGACTTGGCTGCTGCCTTTTTTAAAAACAACCATCGTAATATGTTATGTTATCTTTTTCTACTTTTCGTGCAGAACGAAAAATTTGCTACAGAACGTGAATGTCTGGGTGTACTATGGGGGAAGTGGTGTTACTTAGAATTTTAAAGTTTTTTGGGTCACTGATTGTCATTCTTTTAAAAACGTTGGAAAAATTAAAGATCCACAGGGAGACTTTGGGCGTTGGGCTTTGAATTACAAAAATTTGACTATGAAGTAATACATAGGCCTGGTCGGGGAAAAAGTGTTGCCTGACGGATTGTCAAGAGCTCTTCCTATGGAAGGAGTTTTCTTTAGCTTGACATGTAGAGGTCACGAATAAAAACCCTGGGATTCAAAATGCTAGTAATTTGAGAAACTCCCTCTTAAATATCCTAGATGGCGAGTTGAAGGTGGAAGGATTTATAAATATGGGAATCAAATTTTTCCCAAATTAGGAATCTTGATTTAATTAGTTATTCCAAAGGGGTCGAGATCGATATCCTACGGAAATTTCATGTGACCCAACTGCTGGTCATTTGGGGTTTTTTGAAATTCCACCGAATAGCAAGATTATTTTACTGGCCTGGTATGAAGAGTGATATTTCGGTATATAAGGAAATTGTATTTGTCTTAGGACGAAACCTGAGCAGAAGAAACCTGCAGGGCTCATGGGTAAACAGTTGGAAATTACTAAGTGTTGGCAAGTAATTAGTACTGATATCTGTGGGCCACTTCCAAGAAATTTATGGACATCAATATAATAATATATTGGTTGTAACCGATAACTTTAGCAAATTTATTTGTTTTTCCTTTTACGTCGAGCTACAGGAGCGGTAGAAAAGATCATTAAAGAGCAAAATTTATGGTTTTTGGCGTACCCTTACATTTACGTTGTATAACGGAGTTCAGTTCCAAACGTGAGTTCGAAACTTTGTAATACATATGGGGCCAAAATCATTTTCAATCCCAAAATTTTTCTCCGCACTTAATCCGACCGAAAGGGTAAATCGGGGTTAAAAAGTATGTTATCGGCATATGTTGAGGAGAATCACCGTAAGTGGGATGAGTTTTTACCAGAATTGGGATGCGCTTACAGAAGTGTCGCCATGGGAAATTACTGGTTCAAGTCCTTATTTTGTGAATTTTGGTCAGGAAATGGTTCCCATGGTGATGAATATGGTATTAGATTGTCAGAGGATGAAGCTGCCCAACTGGGTGATAGGGGAAACAACCTGCGAAAAATGAGAGATTTCGTAAAGGAACGTTTAGGGAAAGGCGAAAGATAGGTCGCGGGGCAGTATAATCTGCGGAACGTCACGTTTCGTAAGCGTCGGTGATTTGGTATGGAAAAGACACTATGTCCTTTCCGATGCTAAATTATTTTGCTGGTTTGGGAGGAAAATTTAGGGACCATTTAGGGGTTTGTAAGAAAGTAGGTTATTGTACCTACGAAATTTGAAGATAGAATGGTGTTTAATTGGAAATTGGATGCGAAGGATTTGAAGCCAATAAAAAGGGGGCAATTAACGGGGTATGTTAATTGTTTGAAATTTTTAATAATTTTTTTTCTTCAAAAGAAATTTTTTTTTTTGAAAGGGGGAAAGGGTGGAGTTGTTACGTTGCAAAAAATTTAACGTAACAATATTATTTGTATATATCATTATTTTGTATAAATACCTTTGTATGTAAATACCTTAAAATAAGGGGGGCAGTTGTAGCCCATCATTATGTTTTTCTTTTTCTTAAAAACTGTCTGTTGTCTGGAGGCCAAGGGATAGTTTAAATTGTTTCCATTTTTGTTTACATTTTTGAAGGTTTTATTGATTTTATTTTTCTCAGGGTTAATGACCTTTATTGATTGCCTTTTTTGTTTCCCAGATTAACGGGAAATTTTTTTTATTGAGCTAAATTTTTTTCTTTTGTTTATTTTTTGGAGGGTTTAAAGTTTTGACGTTTTTAAATAGATCAGAAGTTAGCAACAACAACTGTTTATTTTTGCCAGTCATGGCAACGAACCAGCTAATGGGCGTGTGGGGGTTGGGAGAATTTATCAAAAAGGGGGTTGGTCCCCCAAAGGGTTTAAACCCGGGCAGAAAACGCTGCTGGTGTGAAAAGCTTGGGGAAGCCCCTCTCTCTCTCCTGCTGACCACCAAAAACACGTGAAGGCAATGTTCTAAAAGTTAATTTTCAACCCTTGTTTTGGGGGTTTTAACAAATGCCAAGTAAATTCCCCCTTTGTTTGTGCTAATTGTAGTAGTTTTTCGGGGTGAAATTCACGTTATCCTTATATTTTTTGGGAAAAATTTTTGTCTTCTTAAAGGAAAGGGTTATACCACGGGGAAAATTGATGGAACCCCTTTTTTTTCGTTAATGTCTTATAAGGGGCGATAGTGGCTCGTTAAGTTTGTGGAAAAAAGGGGTTTTTCTTTTTTTCGCCCTTTTTTTTTCTATTTCCCGGTTTTACCTCTGTTATTTCTTCGACTTGATTTTGTGTTCCGGCCCAAAGCTGCTTATGCCTAGTTCCCGTTCGAGTTAATGGGTTTAATCCCATGCTTTATGTTGGGATTCAAGTGACAAACCCAAGTTGCCGACATTAGTTGCTGATGACTAAGCTAGACTACCGTTTCTAAGACACAACCACTTGCTTCCATAATAACAGGGAAAAACATAGCTAATTTTAAGTTTAAGAAAATTTTTTTAGAATAAAGATATTACATTGACTTAAGAGAATGTCATGTCGATAGTCTAGCCTTTGATTTGAACTGAAATTTTATTGGAAACACCTCTAATCATTTGAATAGCTTGATGTTATTAAAACCTTCTGTCTGAGTTAACAGTCATTAACACATTATTTTCTCGGTACCTTCACTAAAATCTAAGACTGGAATTTGGACATAAGTATACACATGTGCACTTTTAAAGCTTTAAAGGTTATCAAAAGAACATTTAGTATTATGGTATACCTTAGGGGAAAAGTCACTTACTTTTTAAAACTATTCTATTGGGGGAAAAGTTTGATAGGGACAGTTTGGGACTTGTGAGTTGTAATCATATACAGAGAGAGTGTTGTAATCAATCGGGTTTGGAGGTATAAGATTTATTGCTATCATTTGGTAATAATCTTATACGGTTTAATTATAAATATTGAATTTGATCATTGAAGATTAATTAGATAGATTTACTGACATTGTTTTTTTTTTAACCCTTGACCGGATATATTTTTGTTTAAGCCTTAGAGCTCTCAGATATTTTGCTGAACTTTCCCTAACGCTTCTCTTCATTTTATTTTTTTAAAATTTTTAAGAGCCTGTTAAAAAATTTAAATGCAACTTTCCTTTTGTATATGTGGGGAACATACAGAAGGGGTTTTCTTGGCAAAAGGTTTTTTTTGCTTTTTTTCCCTTTTTTGGGGTTTTGTAACATTAAATTTGTATATAAAACAAATTTAGTTTAACATTGTCATATTTTTTCAGTAAGTTAAAAAAGTCTTATTAAATTTGGTTTAATGGGCATCCACCAAATTTTTAGGAATTTGTTACAATTATTTTATTATTTTTTTGTAATAAATCATTAACTAGTATATTTTATTTTGACTTTTATTGACAAACCCCCTTTAAGAATGCACTCGCCTTTGTGTAGAGCCCATGCGATTAAGTTTTTTTGTAAACCCTTTCTTTAGCCAATGTATGAGTTACTAATTTTTTTTTTTTTAGGCCGAGTATTATTTTAACGTTTATTAGATAATTTTTTTTTCCCAAGTGGGGGTTACAATTTGCCTGTAATAAATTTGGGGTATAAAAACGGGAATAAATTCTTTAAAATTTTTCGTAATACATAACCCTACTATTTTTGGGGTTGGGGGGTTTTAAAACAAACAGAACTAGTGCTGGCCATTCAGAAATGTACAGAACGTTTTGCACATTTAAATTGCGCAAAACTAGTTCTGCTTATTTTTAATGCTTAATAACCGTATAAAATTAAAATTTGTCGGCACTATTGCTAATTTTTTTATTAAAAAAGATGCAAGTTTTAAATTAGAAAAGTTGTGTACATTTTTCCCAAATTTCCAATGACGATAAAAAAAAAAATGAACATCAGATTTGAGGTATTTAAAAAAATATAGTTTTTTAAATGCAACACCCTGTTTTTTACGTCCTTGATAGAGAATTAGTTTTTAAAATAGGTTATTTACATTTTTTCCTAAAATAAGAAATGGGGATTTTTTTTAATTTAAATGTTTTTTTCCCAAACGGACGGGGGCAGCCATGGAATTCTTAAAATCGCATTATTTGTACAAATTATCAGTAGCTATAACAAAAAAAAAAAGAAAAACAAAGAAAACTGTCTATCCCCCATGAGTTTTAGTGACAACTATAAATATAAGGCAACAGTTTTTTATGCTACTGTTGTTTAAAATGTGGTCTTTTGGGAGACGTTTGATATATAGAATGCTACATAATTTGCCAAAAAAATTGTATCGGGCTTTAGAGGGGAACTTTTTCCCAGAAAGAAATGTAAACAGAAGATATTTTTAGTTCTAAGTTTTAATTAGCCGAAGTGTTTTTCTTAAGGTAGGGATGAGAAAACCTTTATAATTAATCAACAAACAGAAATTAAGGTTTCGTCATATTTAAATTTTTGGAAAAAATTTCCCCAAAGACTGTGGGTGGTGAGATCTTGATCTATATAAAACATTCATAAAATTTGGAAAAAAAAATTATGTACCCTACAAATAGAGAAAACAAACCTTGGTGCCAGGTGATTACGAAAGGCGTATAAACATTTGCCAATGGTTTGTAAATCTGTTATAGAAAATCCAAACTTTTTTCAATTTAAATTTTTTAGCGATAAGACTAATTTTAGTAATAGAGGCATGTTGAACCGAAAGAACCAACATTATTGGGCAGTTTTCTACGCCCCCATCCTTCCAATCCACAAAGACGTTTGGTGCGCCTCATTGGATCAAAGATTGTTTAACCTGTGTTTTATAAAGGATCTTTAACAGGCGAACGATATCTGGGTTTATTAGGAAATGTGTTAAAGGTTTTTTTGTATGATGTCAATATAGCCATTATTAGCATAATGTATTTTATTAATTTATTAGTTATTTTTTTTAAAAAAAAAAAAAAATTTTTTAAACCCAAGAAATTTGGGAAAGAGACAAATAATATCCCATTTTGGGGATTTTATTTAAATTTGGTTTCAGTCATAGCGTACTACGATAATTTGTACAAAGAATGCGTTTTTAAGAATTCCATGGCTGCCTGCGTCCAGTTAGGAAAAATACATTTAAATTAAAATAACTCCGCCATTTCTTTAAAAAAAAATATAAATAACTAATTTATAGAAAATTACATTCTCTATCGAATGAGCAAAGAAATACGGGGTTTGCTTTAAAAAAAAAATATATTTTTGTTAATAACTAGTAAATCTGATGTTCATTTTGTTTAAATTATCTCATTGTAATCAGCGAAAAAATGTCACAACTTTGCTACTTTTACCTAACTTGTATTTTTTAAAAAAAAAAATAATCCATCGTATCTTGTATTTTTTAAAAAAACAACAATAGTGCCGACCAAATTTTTGAACAGGGTATAAGAAAATGACTTTGTTAACAGGTTTTGGCTTAAATTTACATTACCTAATGTTGTCTGCCTTTATAAAAGCCTAATTTGTCCATATAGTTGGAAAAGGGGAATAATTGTTGTTTGTGTTTTACTTTTTGGAAAAAAAAAACTAGAATAGTCGTTTTAAGTTTCTGAGATTTTACCTTATCAAAAATATATTATTTATACTTTATAATTTTTTAAATATCCCATTTTTTAAAACAAGAAAAAAAATTCAACCTTTTTTTACGGTTATACAAGTTCAGTATTTGTATTTGAGACAAAAAAAACAAGTAAAAAAGGGTTTTTTTTTGTTAGACAAGTTATACAAATTTGTATTATAAATGCTTTCATCTACTTTAACAAAATAAATATAACTTATAACCTTCTACAGAATACCATAAACATAAAAAAAATATGAATTACTTAAGTGGTTTATGACCTGCTATTAAAAATTTAAAAGACAAGAGAAATGCTACCCATGTTCTTAGTGTTACAAAAAAAAAAATTATTATCTTAAAAAAGTCATATAAAAAAAATTAGCGTTTTTCCCAAAAAGAATTAAAAAAAAGCATATGACGTAAATTCCAAATGGAACAGAACCTATAAAAAAGTATCATGATTATGCCTGATGCTACAATAGTTCCAATAATCACTCCCGTGCTACTATGGTAATATATGGCAAAAAAATGTCCTTTCCCGGAAAAAATGTTTTTTTTTAAAAAAAAAAATCAGCCTTAACTTGTAAAAAATTGAATTGGGTTATTTAAAATTTATCCCAAAAATTAAGAGAAATACTTTTAATTTCCCCAATAGTATGAGACCTAAAACTGATCAAAATTAAAAAAGATTTTGTGTGTTTTGCAAACTAGGCGACTATAATAACCAAAGGCCGAGCAATTTATTTTGGGTACAAAAAATTTAAATTTAAAACATTATTTTTTTAAATTTGTGAAAA
>JAHBCN010016506.1:0-15000 GCA_019359885.1 Listronotus oregonensis
AGGCAACAAATTTTAGATAAACTCTGATACTTTTTACTGAAGTATTTTTTTGGAAGCTTCGTTTGGAAGGTATAATGCCCCACTTGGACCTAATCTAAATCTTTTATTTAATTTTAAAATTTTTATAGTTTTTAAATTTACTTTTTTGCGCCAACTATTTCCTCTACTATTTGTATGTTATAATATATTGTTTAATGACTTTTTAGCTTTAATGTCTACATAGTTTTGTTTTTAGGATATTAGCTTTTGTTCCATGGCCTACCGTGGTTTAAAGTAATAAAGTTTAAATAACTCACATGAAAAACCAATATTGTCCACGGTGTGTTATATTTTAAAAAAGGAAAATTGAATATACTATTCTTTTTAGGGTAAAATATACGGGATGTTTCATTTAAAAAAATTAGGTTAGATCTGACAACTTTTTCACCAGACCCTGTAAATTTATTCAGAAAAATGGCAGAATATTTAACAGTAAAAAAAAAAAACATTTGTTTTAAATATTTTTCTGTATTTTTTTTAACTAAGAAAATATAGGATCATTCTAAAATGGACAATATTCCCTTATCTCTTCTAAGTTTTGATTTTACCATTTTAAGTTTGAACCAAAAAGAGAACATAGGGCTTATATGACTTTTTTGATACCGTTGGATGGGGCTATTTGGTTTATGCGGGGTTATTTGGTTTTTATCCAAAAAAATATTTTGTTAATAGCAAGATATGACAACGCTGTTGTATTTACGTGAGTAACATCTTTAGCGGGGGGGTAGGGTTTCAAGGCTAAGGTCTGGGGGAAAAAAGAAATTCAGTTTTTTTTGGTCTGTCGTTGGGGAGGTTCTCATAGATTGACTTCAGAATAACACTTTTTAAAACGCTGAAAACCTAGATCTCCAGTACTAACGGTACGTAAACAAAGTGTTTTATTGAGGGGGGGATAATTGTATAGGGATTGGGGAATAATATATTGTGTCCGAAATTTAATTCATTATTTAAATTTTTTTTTTTGGGGACTTTTGGGGTAAAGGGGGGGTTTTTTTGGGTTAAAGTATGGGGCTATTTGGTTTATTTAAAATATACATTTTATCTTTTTTTTTTTTGTTATAGATGGTGCAGACGTATCGTAGACGGTATACTAATGCTAGAAAGGGAAAAATTTTTTTGGACCCTATTTATCATACAGCGAGTAGGATTAAAACAAAATGCTTTTAAGGCTGTTGAACGTGAAATGTCATACCAGAAAGCTTAAAAGGAGTTTAAAGTGCCCGCTGCTACTATAGGACGTAAAGTAAGAGGCGATAACAAGATTCAGCCAGTCGCAGGTCATCCCCAATTTTTTAAACCCCAAAGAAGAAGAGTTAGCATTTGTTCACCATGTAACTGTTATGGGCGAATGGGGTTTTCCGTGCGATAAAATGGATTTACGATTTATCAAAAAAAAGGTATTTGGATAAGCGTGGACGAAAAGTATCAATTTTAACGAACAACATGCCCGGCACGGACTGGGCACTTTACTTCATGAAGCGCCATAAGAACGAACTATCATCCCGCTATTGCTCAAACATATCAACAAAACGTTCTATTTTTCGGGCGAAGTTAGGACAGTTTTTTCCATAATTATACTTCCGAGATTCAAGGTATAAGTGCTGATTGCATAGTAAATTACGATAAGACCAATGTAACAGATGATCCTCAAGCAAAAAAATTATCTTTAAACGGGGATGCAAATACCCTGAAAGAATATTAAATGCAACCAAAACATCAATTAGCATTATGTATGCAGGGGCAGCTGATGGAACTTTGTTGCCTCCTTATGTAGTGTATCGTTCAGAGCATTTATGGGACACATGTAATGAGAGGCCCACCCGCTGCTCGTTACAATCGTTCAAAGAGCGGGTGGTTTGGCTCTGTTTGCTTCGAGGATTGGTTTCATACAATAATAGTTCCAATTTTCGTACCAAACCAGGAACAAAAGCATTAATCGGTGACAATTTGTCGTCACACTTCTCAAAATCTATTATTGAAACATGTGCGCAAATGGATATTCATTTCATATGTTTACCCGCAAACTCAACACATTTAATGCAACCACTAGACGTGGCATTTTATGCGCCCCTTAAAAGATATTGGCGAGATATTCTAAGCTCTTGGAAAAAAAGTGAAGGACTACGAGTCAATACTCTGTCAAAAGACAGTTTTCCCCGTTTACTTCTGAAACTTCAAAATAAATTAGAACAAGAGAACAAAGGATCCGCCAATATTATTTCAGGATTTCGAAAAACGGGCCTATACCCTGTAGATCCACAAAAACCGAAAGAAAGGTTGCCACGTCTAATTAAAACAGATGATACTATAAACAGCAGTGTATCAGAGGTTGTAATTGATATTCTTGCTAATCTTCGTAAAGACGCAGCTCCTACAGCAACTCGGCGACGTAGAAAGCGAATTGAAATTCCAGCAGGAAAGTGTGTCTCTGCTGGGGACTTTGGGGAACCCTCAACCACCCAAGGCACAACTGGCAAAATACAGAAAAATAACAAATGTTTAGACACTGATGATGACGACACTACTACAGAAGATGAATTCGTAAATTCTTCATCTGAAGATACACTTCCCTCAGATAATGAAAGCATTTGTTCGCAGAAGTATGTACCTAAGAATGGGAAACTGTCGTGCGAAATACCGCTGTTAAATCCCCAGATAGGAAATTGGATTTTAGTGAAATATCTTGGCAAAAAAAATGGAAAGGCATTACGTTGGACAAATTTATGAAGTTTCAGACAATTCTGGTAACCAGATCTACAAAGTAAAATTTTTGAAAACAAATGCAGGCAAACAAATTTTATTTGTGGAAACTGGCAAAGATGAAGATTATATCACAAGGAATATGATTTTAAAAATTCTTGGTAACCCTACACAGAAAGGAACGGACAAACGATGCTTTTAGAATTTCCTGAAGAAGATTTCAGTCGTTGCATTGGTGATATTTCTCATTTTTTTTAATAACATTATGCCTTTTGATAACTCTTTGTTACAATTTATGTTATGTTTATTTTTCTGATCTTGGTAGCTTATTTGTTAGAATTTTCGTTATTTTGTACCAAAATATATTTTTTATCAATGTCATACTTTTTTAAAAATTATATTGTACAACCCAATTAGCCCCATAGATAGTTTTACTTCGTTAGAACCCATTTTGCCACGTTGAACCAATAAGCCCCACCCTATGGGGTTCTTTGAGTCGGGTAAAAAAAATTTTTTGGCTCTGCCGTAAACCGGCAAAGCCACATTTTCTATACAGTTACTAGGATTAAAAGGTATTTACATAAATCAGTACAAATGCAAGGTATATGTTTTCAATATGTGGATAAATTAACAAAAACCCAATAAAATTGAACCGAATAGCCCCGTCCTACGGTAGCACTAACAATTTTGAAGATACCCCATAAAAATGTCGAAAATGGGACACCCTATACATAATAATATATTACATTTATAGTAAACGCAGATTCAGTGGGTACCAGAAATATACAAAACCAATCTCCGTATGTCACATTTTACGACACCACTAAGAAATCGTAAATCTGAGGATTGACAGTTTGAGCTGTATGTTTACAAATGGATGTAATAGTCAGGGAGCCACCCTGACTAACCTGCGATGAACAAAGTTACAATTTTGTGTATGGTTAATAATTTAATAATAACTAAATAATTAAATCAATGTCTGGCTGTTGCAAAGCTATTTTATCAGGCCTAAAACTTTTTGATTTTTTTCGAAAGATCGGGCATTTTTTTACATTTTTTTAATTATGATTAAACTATAAATACTAAAGAATTAACACATTCTTAGCTTATTGCCTAGTATTTGTACTATATTGTGGTAAAAATTTAAGTTGGTAGAATAAATGCTAAATAGAAATATACAATTTTTGATTTTTACATTATAAGTAACCAATTTATTCACAAATTTTGGCTTTATTTATAAAAACATCAAAAAAACTTTAAATGTTTATTGGCACATTTAATTGTCTTTCGAAAGCTTTTCTACGATTTTTTCTACAACACTTAGGAATAGATGAAAAACAGGTTTTAAAAAAATACATGCAATAAACTGCACACGAAGGAAAGATCAATGTTTTGACTGTACATTTTGTGCATAGGGTCCCGAGAAAATCCAAATTTTGCGATCTAAGTGTAATTTGTGACTTGTGCACTTTTTTTAGATATTACGAAAAAAAAAACATAAGCATAAAATCAACAGCCATTAAAAAAAACATTAAACAAGCCTGCTAGATTTCATAAGGTGGTAGAAATAACAATATCGCCGCGCGCAGCCTTCTTTTTAAATTTAAATAGATGAAAAATCGCAATTTTCAGCCAAAAATTTGTATTTTGCTATTTAAAAGCGTTTTTACCTATTTTTAAGTGTCGTAGAATAAAATAGTTGAAAAGTTTCTAAAAGGCAATTAAATGGTCTAATAAAATATGCAAAGTTTTTCCGAAAACAATAACTCTTGCAAGTTGAATTTTGCCACGTATGTCATAAAAGGTTTGGCACAACATTGACTCAAGTTAAATAAGCGGTAATAATAAAAGATTAGTTAGTTTTGGAAACAATAGCTATTTATGTATCAAGGGCGTTACTGGGACTATAATTACATATAATTTCGGCGCTTTAAATTTAATAAAAAAGTACACAACATTAAGACCAGCTGGAATAAAGGAGCGAAGATTCTTTCTTACCTATAGAAAGGGTCGATGTACAGTACAACCCATTGGAAAAAATACCATAGGAAGCGTCCCAACATTGATCGCAAAATTTTTAAAACTGGATAATGCAGAAGCTTATACCGGCCACTGTTTGCGTCGCAGATCGTCAACTTTACTTGTTGAGGCAGGTGCTTCGTTTGAAACGCTAAAACAACATGGGAAATGGAAAAGCTCTTCAGTAGCTGAAGGATATATAGAAGAAAGTATTTCATCCAAAAACAAAGTAGCCAAAATGATTGCCAATTCAGTTAATTCCGAGGTTAATTCCGTATCGACTATTGAAAATTCTTTAATGGACTGTTCTTCTATACAAAATAGCGTTAGTGCTGCTACCATCACAAAAAACACCGACCATTCTATAGTGGGATCAGCTACATTTTCCGGGACATTTCAAAATTGTAATTTTTATTTTGGAAATAAAGTTTAATTTTTAGTATTGTTTAAAGAATAAATTATTTTTTGTATAAACTTGATCTTTATTGTGAGAGAAATAAAATTGGATAAGCAATAAAATTTCCATATTAGCGCATTAGGGCATTATAAGCGGGCACTATCATAATGCCCGCTTATAATGCTCTAGGTGTGATAGCAGGTATTATTGCTACCATAACATATTCCGTTTCTAAGGTATTATAGATCCATAATAGATAGGTAAAACATAAAAAATTTTCAATAACTTTTTTTGCTTTAAAATGCCTCATAAATTAGAACTTTAAAAAAGTATTTACATTAGTCGGGCAGACGCCTAATTTTTTTTTTTTGCTTTAAAATGCCTCATAAGTTAGAACTTTGAAAAAGTATTTACATTAGTCGGGCCGATGCCTAAACCTGAAACAGTTAATATATTCGAAATACAAACTACGTTATTTCGCGCCGTACAATTTACCGTAGAATAGCTTAATGTGAGCAAGGTATACCATGCCTTAATTTACCGAAAGGTGAAAGGTCCAGAATTTTTACCCATAAAAGGACATATAGATTGCTGATGAGGGCTAAAAATAGAGTGAGAATGTCTATGGGGAAATAAGGACTAAATATCGCACTTCTAAGGAAACAATTTAAAAGAATTGATCAAAAATGGTGTAAAACATCGAAAACGAAAGAAATAATATGCAAAATATACGGCAAATCAGCTGGCATGGATACCACGATGTTGTCGGGCAAAGTACTTTACTTTAGGCAATTTAGAAATTAAAGAAAAGGATGATAATAACCATAGACTGCCCAAAAAATGTAAAATTTAAAAGAAAGGCTAAATTCGCAGACAAAATTTTAGTTTGGTGCGCGATTTCTACCGCCGGAATATCCAGTCCTTATGTGGGATGACTAGAGGCGAAGTACTAGATTGTGAGCGCTATATTTAAAACTGTCTGCCAAATTGGCTAATTTTATACACGAGATTCATGCTGAAGATGACATTTTTGGCCAGGCTTAGCATCATGCCATTACGCACAAGAAATTCAAAATTGGCTATATGTACAACATATCATTTGTACTAAAAAACGATAACCCCCCCAATCTACCTCAGGCTTGTCCTATCGAAAATTATTGGGCACTTTTGGCTAGAAAGGTTTACGATGGAGGATAGGAAGCTAAAAATGAGATACAATTAAAGGTATAGAATCTACAGGAAAATTAGAGAGATAGATGACGAAGCCATCCAAAACCTATAAGGGATGTCCACCGGAAATTACGCCTCGTTGAGGTGCACGGGCCCCTTCACTTAATTTGATTTGTTAAATTTGTTATTTATAACACAACTTATTAAAGAATATAATTCAAATTTTAGGTAAATAACCTTTGTGCATAAAAATAAAAAAGTAATTTGTGCCAAAACTATTAAGACATGAAACCACTTGGCAAGTTCAAACCATACCCTCCGCTACACCAGTGCCTTTTTATTTAATGCTACTTTGGAGCCACTTTTTGAGCCAAACAGCCATGTTGTTTACCTTACCTCGCCATATTTTATTGGGAGTGTTCAGTAATTTGCAGATTTTTACACGCATAAAATTAAAGTAATTGATGTGTTGTACGCTAGGGGCCTATATTGAAATGTACAGGGTGTCCAGTTTTCGTGTGTTTTCATATACCAGCTCCCTTACTATAAAAGATAGAAAGATGGGGTTTGCGGCTTACTGTCCTATTTTTTTATGAAACTTTCATTGCCGCAAACGAAATTCTCATAGCCCCTTAGTTTCTGACATACAGGGCGATTTTGAAAATTTGTCATTTTTGACGGTCCCCTGTATCTCGATTATTTGGTAACTTTTCAATAAAGTGAAAATGGATTGTTATAGAGTTTTTTACGTAGAATTCAGTAGCGTAGGTAGTTTTTTTCTAAAAAGTTTTGTTTTTGAGTTACGACCCATACTTATGTTTTTTTTTTAAATGGGACACCCTATATATTATTTTTTTATCTTATTCCCCCTTTCACAGGCCTTTCAAAAATATATAATAGTCCATATTTACTTCTTTTAAAAAGGAAAATTTTAACATTTTTGTAAAATTTATCATTTTCCGATGGTCAATCACGGATAGCCATGACAAAAACAAAATTCTGTAAATGCGCCATTATGGATTGTTATTGTTGTCAAATATTACTGTTATTTGTTTGATTTGGGTTTTTGTTATGTGGGAGTTTACTTTATTATTTTTGTGAAAAATTGTTCCACATGGCACAAAATAATAGATATGAGAATTATGAAAAACACGATATGTATGTTTGTTTTATCCAAGCTAATGAAGACGCCAACGCAGCCTCGGAGCTTTATTTTAATCGGTAAGGTTTAATAGTATATTATATACCTATAGGTTCCTTCTCAACAATGATATATTATAGGATGTTTTTTATTATAATGTGAGCATATCTGATGATTTGAATAGATTTTGACATTGCTAATATTCAGCATTAACAAAAAAAATTGATATGTAACATTAATATTCATAATAAATATAAAAGTTTTAATCATTATTATTATCTAGCTTTTTGTTACATATCTAATTATTTCGTAGGTATCCAGAAAGACATCAACCTGATAAAATAATATTTCATAAAATCAAAGGCCTAATTTTTACAAGGAAAACAAGGAAGAAAATGAAATAAATGTTTTGGCTTCTGTCGCGGTACAACCATCCATATCATGCAGAAAAATATATGATATGGTTGGGGTTAAAAAATCAAAAACTCAGTTAATACTAAAAAAACATAAGTTTAGACCATACAAATACCATCTCATCCAGCATTTGCATCCCGGTGATGCAGAACGTAGGGTAGTTTTTTGCAATTGGTACCTACAAATGTTGCAGGAAAATGCAAATTTTGAAAGAAAGGTGGTGTGGTCAGACGAGACTTATTTTACCAGTTCTGGTATTCTAAACCGGAACAACTCAAAAGGGACTGGTCCCAAACGAACCAATATGTAATATTTCCTCGAGAACGTCAAGGTCGGTTTGGATTTAGCGTGTCATGCTTCATTTTTGGCACTAAAATTAAGTATTTTATCTATGAAGGAACGCTAACCGGAAATAGACACCTAGAAATAATGCGAGATGCACTAATGGAAATATTAGAGGATGTTCCTTTGGCCGATTTAAATAATATTTATTACCAGCAAGATGGCGCTCCAGTCACAATGCTCAAATAGTGAGAGAATATTTAGAAACAACATTTCCAGATAAATGGATTGGTACGAATGGACCTGTCAGGTGGCCCCCAAGATCCCCAGATCTTTCTGTGTTGGATTTTTTTATGGGGGTATATGATAAATCAGATATATATGAGACAATACCACAATATTGATCAACTTCGAGAAGCTACACATCAAGCGTTTAGGCTTTTGCAGGGTAGGCCAATTACTTTATTAAATGGATTGCGAAAAATTGAAAAGTATGTCGAAAGTGTTTGGAACACAACGGAGCCCAATTCGAGCAATTTTTGTAATTTAAATAAATAAAAATAAATTATTATGTTATTTTTTTTAATGTTGCTTAGTTATTATGTATTAATATAGAGTTGTTATAATAAAAATGACGTTGTTAATTTTGTTTTGATTTGCGGCATAGCCTTCTATACGAAAAATGATAAATTTTACAAAAAATTTAAAATTTTCCTTTTTAAAAGAAATAAATATGGACTATTATATATTTTTAAAAGCCTGTGAAAGGGGGAATAAGATAAAAAAATAATATATAGGGTGTCCCATTTAAAAAAACATAAGTTTGGGTCGTAACTCCAAAACTTTTTAGAAAAAACTACCTACGCCACTAATTCTACGTAAAAAACTCTTAACAATCCATTTTCACTTTATTGAAAAGTTACCAAATAATCGAGATACAGGGGACGGTCAAAAATGACAAATTTTCAAAATGCCCTGTATGTAAGAAACTAAGGGGGCTATGAGAATTTCGTTTGCGGCAATGAAAGTTTCATAAAAAAATAGGACAGTAAGCCGCAAACCCCATCTTTCTATCTTTTATAGTAAGGGAGCTGGTATATGAAAACACACGAAAACTGGACACCCTGTACTCTACTCTCTACTGTATTGTATTAGCTATCATGCGGCGCCAAATGACAAACATTTTAAAATTAATCACATAAAAATATGGTTTATAAAAATTATAGTAGATTTAAGGATTGTAGTACAAGCATGATAGTACATAGTAAAAACGAGTATAATAATTATAGTATGTTTCTTATAATTATAGTACTGTTGCTAACTCTGCTTGGCATTACGCTAGAACTATTTTTAAATTTCAGTATTAGTTCGTTTCTCCGTAATAATTTTATTTTTTTTTTTTCAAAAAAATTGAAATTTTAGACCTAATAGAATACTCTGCCAGGCATAGATTTTCCTATTAGCTATTATTATTATCATATACAAAATTGTAGCTTTTACCACGCAGGTTAGTTGTTGAGGTGGCTGCTAGCTCTTAGACTATAAGGCCCTAGTACTTCAAAGACCGGTTTGTTATTTTATTTTCCCGAAAATGTGTTTGCTCTATAATGAATGAATTTTGTTAAAAGTATAAGGAATAAATTTACTTTCTTAAGTAAATTTGTAACTGCCGAAACGTAAATAAAACGGCTGTTTGTGTATTTATATCATCATTTATACTAAACACACTTCAAACGGTTTTAATCATTTCATCGTTATAATGAATGAAAAAGTAAATGGACCATTTTAAAACCTTGATGTCTTTGAAAACAGAAAGGCAAGGAAAAAATAATTTGTGATAATTTTTTAATAATAAATTACACTTTTAAAAAACTAAAAAAAAACACGCTTTTATAAAAGTAGATAATTACTTTTTTTTACGACTGTTTAATAATATGCTTATTATTAACTAATTTTGAATAGATAATAACACTTATTACCTACCAGTGAGTAATGATCCATTACTCACGGGTTATTACCCACGGGTTCGATGACCTCTACATAGTAGCATCAAACGCACGTATACACGTATTTAAGAGTCAATAAGCACTGTCTAACACAGTCTTTCTCAAAGTGGGCGATAACGCCCCCTTGTGGGCGCTGGAGGCCTAGAGGGGGGCGGTAAGGGACCCAGAAAAAATTGAGGGGCGCTGATGTGATTTGGGGGGCGATGGGTGATTTGTAACTTCAGCTACTTCATATTTTAGTATTCACTCAAATTAAAATCCTAAACTACACAACATCCATTTATTAGTTCATATTTTTATCCTATTTTATTGTATAAATATAAATTAAAAATATATTAAATATTTAATATTTTCAATGCGTTCACAACGCTATTTATATCTTAAGATATTTAGTAATAGGTATCAAACACTGAAATATATTCGTGTCTTCAAGTGTCGCAGGTGAGGTGCCCACCTTCGAAGACACGTGTTAAAAATACTCGTATGTATATATTGTTGCGGTCAAGCAAAGCACTTGCCGAACGCGGGATTTTTTTATGTACCTAATCTAGTAAAATTAAAGAAAAATAAAATGAAACTTAGAAGGTTTAATTATAATTCATGTTTGGCGCGAACAAATATTGTACGATTTATTTGTGCAATCCTGTATTTTAGTCCGTCAACGTTCGTCGGTCCGTGTTTGCGGAGTGCAGGTGCCCAAATACACAGCCGCGGCTCGCGACTGACGTGACTAGAGGTGTGTCGTTCGTGAAAGATTCGTTCAAAAAGAACGAATCAGTGCACTGATTTGAATAAATTAATTCCCTGATTCGAATCGTTTTTGACCCACTTGCTCGATCGCTCTACGATGAATAACGAACCTAGTTTTGATTCGTTTCAGGTCACTAAGTCAGAATCAGACTCGAACTAGAAGATTCGGTAATTTGGTCTTTTATGACGGCAAATCGGTCATTTTTATGCTACCACCTGACAAGTGGCGAGCGGTCTGTTATATTTCGATTTTGTTCACATTACCAGAGGTGTATTAGGCAAACAATTTATGCGTATTGTCGGTTCGAGTCAGTTTTGGCTATATACCTATTTGGCAATTAAAAGAACTTTTTTCTTTGTTTTAACTATTCTTTTGAACAAAGACTTAATTTGGAGGTACATTTGTAGGTTTGATTGATTATAGTCTTTGAAAGTTTTTTTCCAAATATATTTTTTAAATACTAATTATACCAAAATAAAATAAATACAAATAATTTCTTTGTTTAAGATAACTATCACATTTTTTGTGGAATTCAAAACCGACCGAGTCCGACCGGCATCGGCATCATAATAAAGTGAATCGGTTGCGAACGAATCTTTTCAAGTGAATGAATCAAATTAATTGATTCAGTAAAAAGATTCGAACTTTCCACCTCTAGACGTGACGATCCGCCGCATGCACGCATCGCACTCGCTCGCCCTCCCGCTACTCCGCCCGCTACCCCGATACTCTTAATATTGTAAAGTTGATTATATTGTCAATGTTGATATTTTGAAAAATATACTCTTAATATTGTAAAGTTGCATTAATAGTGCTCTCTCTGGTAAGAAAAGTGTCGTTTAGAATATAGGTTTAATTAAATTCCAGGCAAGACTAATATGTTATTGAGATTTTTAGGGTGAAAAAAATGGGGGGCGCTACAAAATAACTGTTTTTTAAAGTGGGCGTTAGACAAAATAAGTTTGAGAACCTCTGGTCTAACATATCTAAGTTTCAAAAAGTCGACATTTAATAATTGTCAATATCGAAAAAAATAAGAATTATTAACAAATTTTATATATCTGAAGGAAAAAAGTTTATCTTTCACAATCCTTTGACCTTATAAGATAGTGTTTAAAAATAATAGTGTGCTTTGCCTGACAAAAAAATTGTTGATTGACATCTGTTTTCACGGTACTATGACAACCAAGGTTATTCACAACTGACGCCATATTTTGATTTGTAGAATATATTAAAAGTTTTCGTTCATTTAATAAATACCTAGGAAATTTCCTGTAAGAATAATGCCTAAAATCAGTGACGATAAAATGGAAACTGGCACTCCACCCGAAATTACAGAAGCAGCGAACACGGCTATGTAACTCACTGTATAAAAGATAAGTCGTAGAAAAAGTATAGTATTCTACTCGCATGTAATAGCTATTACTTACTCTTATGAATTAATATTTATAATTCATTATCGTGAGTAATAGCTGTAATTACATGCTCATTGAATAATATACTATTAAGTATAAAGTTGGTTTTACAGTATTAGAACGACTGATGTAACACAGGTTCACAAAAAAAAGTGGTGTGTGTTGGGTGTCGTACTAAGATTTTCTGGCGTTTTTTTCCTCTGATTACGAATCTGAAGTCAAAATTGGAGGTTAAACAACAAAAATCGAAAAAAGGCGTAATATCAGATATTAACGAAAAAAAAAATTAAAACGAAACACGAAACTTTATGTGGCCTATACTTTGTATTTTTACCAGGACTTTTATTTAAGTTTTATAACTTTTTTGTCTTAATGCAAAATTTTTTCAGTTATAATCAAAAAACTGAGTTTTTAGGATTTTTCTAAGGTCTGGAACAAATTTTAAAGTTATTTTTTTATTTTCGTGTTAATAAAAAAAATCCTATTTTGGACTGATTTTTTTTGTCAAAATTACATTTTTGTTTATATCTCATTTATTATTTATTTAATCAAATATGTTTATACAACTTTTTATACCGGGTGTTGCTCCGCCGAGCGGGACATAGGAAATCCCATGTAAATTTTGAAGTAGTCAAATATTGGCTCCCCTAATTATTTTAGAAAAAAATGCTATTAGGATTTATTGAAGAGCACAATAAGTTCCACCCAAAATGAAAATTTGAGCATTTTTCAACCAACCAGTAAAGAGTAAACTGCTTAAATACTTCTGCAACGTAGTATCTCATTATGCACCCTGTACTCTAGAAATCAATAATAAAAACACCATATCGATTTATCAGTGACAATTTAGATCATTAATTTATAATGTCATTGCCAAAACTGAACAATTTTATACGGGAATTTCAAAAAGAATGCTCGCATTTCGTTTTAGTTTACAGCTAATTCCAACACATGCACTCACAGTTACGCAAGACAATAAAACAAATTTGTCTACATTTAGAAATCAATTTATGACGAAAATATCAGGATTTAATCAAATGCTTAAATATTCCTCAATTAACTGCCAGACAATAACCCAAACGAATATAAAACTCATTTCTTACGTTGGCGTTGGCTAGTTGGTACATCGATATTCTGGCACATTCAGCGGAAATAGCATTCCTTAGCTGGTCTAAATTTTCATATTTCTTATTGGTATAAAGCTTAGTTTTTAAATGTCCCCATAAAAAAATCGTTTGGCGAAAGATCCGGAGACCTGGCTGGCCAAGATATTGCGTGGTTCGGGCCTATGATGTCGTTATTAAATGCGTTGTTCAAGTATTCGCGCACAGCTCTGGTACTGTGTTGGGCAGCCATCCATTTGATACCAAATCTCTTGATTTTCACGAGCAAGGTTGTTCGAAGCAGGCAAAAATTTGTTCCTCTAAAAGTTCAGAAAGTACTCCGCATTCAAATTTCGGTCAAAGAAAAATGGTCCAAGGATATGGTGCGAAAATTCCGCCAAAACATTAATTTTTGTGGATATTGAGTCCTTGTCTCAACAAATCGATTTTGGTTTTCGTTACTCAGTACCGGCAATTTTGAATGTTGGGTTCGTTGTTCAAGTAAAAGTGATTGCGTCAAGGTATATGAGTGGCCGAAAATTCTCTGTCCAAAAATTAATTCTGTAGTGGATATTGAGTCCTGTCTCCATACAAATCTCAAGCAATTTTGGTTCTCGTTTTCGTCTCCAGTACCGGCAATTTTGAATGTTGGGTTCGTTTTAATGTAAAAGTGCATTCGTCAGTAAAACAAATTTTTTAAAAACTTCTGTCAGTGTTTGTCCTCTCCATCATCTCAACAAATTGTCGTCGTATTTCGTCTCCTGTCTTTAATTCTTGGTGTCTCTCGTACTTGTAAGCGTGGTAATTATCCTTTTAAAATTCGAATATTGTGGTTGTTTGTCAGTAATGCTCAGTTGTCTCGTGCAATGTTTCTTCGGCTCCTACACAAAGTATCACGTCTAAATCCCTCGTTTGCTTGTCTCTATTTTCACGTCGATTTTCTTACATTTGCAATTATTGATTACTGTGCCTGTAGTTTCAAATTTTTTTATCGTCCGTTCTATTGTCGATTTACTTGGTATTGGCCTATTGGGAAAATATGCTGCAAACATGTCCGCTACTCTTCGATAACTATTTCCCTGATAAAACCATTTTATAATAGTGATTTTTCTTGATTTGAGTAGTTCATTATTTAATAATGATGTGACATTGATCTGACAACTTGAGAGTAGAGGTTAAATAATTTTTCTGGTATTTTATTATAAACTTCTAATAATACAGGGCGCGTAAGAAGATAGGAGATTCGTAACTTATTTTAGCATTTATCTCTTAGCTGGCGGACTGAGAAGAGCTGAAATTTGTACACTGGGTACAACTTTTCGTGCTCTTTAAAAAATTCTAATAATATTTTCTTCTAAAATAATTAGGGGAGCCAATATTGGACCACTTCAAAATTTACATGGGATTCCCTATGTCCCGCTCGACGGAGCAACACCCGGTATAGACAATTTGGAAAGCACTTTTTTTTGTTTTAGATATATATTTTTTTTTGTATCTCTTATATGTAGTTTATATGGTCGCAGTGCAAATATTTCATGGTAGCAGGTTTCTGCCGGTAAATGC
>JAHBCN010016507.1:0-19467 GCA_019359885.1 Listronotus oregonensis
ACAGGGTTATTCATTTTAAAGTAAACAGGGCTTTATTTTTGAACTGCCCTGTACTTTTTTAAAAAACGAATATAGCCATTTCGTGTATTTTTTTCCGTAGAATTCAATAATCTAATCAGAAAACCATTTAAAACAAAAACAAAAGAGTTATAGCACAAGTGACGTATTTTTTAAATGGAATACCCCGTATATTTTTATATCAATAGATAGAGATTTTTACCAGGAATTCGGTGATATAGGGGTTGCTGGGTTTATTTCCTGCGGTTCTGCTGCAATTGTCTAAAAACTGCATGATACCATAAGGATAGTTTCACCTGAAAACACCTGGCTGCCACAGGTCACAGGTGCTTATTTGTCAAAGTCAAGAATTTTAAAAATACGTTTATTACTTTTTGGAGTAGTATTATAATGAGGTTTTCATCAGAAGAACGGCTTCAAATTATAACTCTCTATTATAAATGTGGAGAAAACGCCAGGGAAACACAACGAAGATATGTTGCAAATTTCCACCGAAATATATCAGTAAAATCGATTTTAAAACTAAAGGTCTTATTCGAAGAAACAAAATCGTTACATATTACAAAAAGGACTACAAAGAGAAAAAAAACCAGGATCAAGCTATTCTAAATTATTTTACTTTTTATCCCAAGAAGTTAATTACTGACGCACTTAGAGACTTGAGGTATGGCCCTGCAAGAAGAAGAGTAACCTATGTTAACAAGTGAACAAAAGGAACTTCGCTTTTAATTTGTTTCCCAAATTTTAATCCATGAACAAGATAACGATCCTACCCTGTTTCAAACGATTCTTTGGACGGATGAAGCTACGTTCACTACATCGGGAATTTTTAACCGACGCAATACGCACAGCTGGGCAAGACAAAATCCCAGGAAATTTAGAGATTAAATACCAAGGGAGGTCTTCTCTTCATGTCTGGTGTGGTGTGCTTAACAATAGAATTGTCAGACCAATATTCTACGAGGGATCCTTAACTGGAGAAAGATATCTCAATCTTCTTGAAAACGATATTGAGGACATTTTAGAAGAATTGCCACTCGAAACGTATCGCAAGATAATTTGGCAACAAGACGGAGCGCAGCCCCATCCTGTTCGTCAAGTTGTGCAGTATCTCAATCGCCGATACAATCAGTGGATTGGACGTTATGGCACTATTAGATGGCCACCTAATAGTCCAGATATTACAATTGTGGACACTTTTTTATGGGGTTACTTGAAGAATGTCGTTTACCAAAATGGGAAAACAAACACGGAAGAAATATGATAAAAAAAATTAAATGAAATTAATCGTCTTAACCAAGAACCTCAAATAATATCGGCGAGCTTAAAAAGGCTAAGGAGGGGTTATAGATCATGTTTCAAAAATAATGGGGGTCATATAGAACATTTAAATTATTAGTAATATTTTTTGATATAAGTGTTTTTATTACCACCATATTTTACTTCGTATTGTATTTTAATTTTTCCGTTTATTGTAATTTTACTGCTTGGTTTAGAAATATATATTTTTTTTGACTTTGACAAATAAGCACCTGTGATCTGTGGCAGCCAGGTTTTTTCATGTGAAACTATCTTTATAGTATCATGCAGTTTTTAGACAATTGCAGCAGAACCGCAGGAAATAAACCCAGCAACTCCTATATCACCGAAATTCTCGTGAAAATCTCTATCTATTAATATAAAAATATACGGGGTCATCCATTTAAAAAATACGTCACTCTTGTTTTTGTTTTAAATGTTTTTCTGATTAGATTATTAAATTCTACGGAAAAAATACACAAAATGGCTATATTCGTTTTTTTAAAAAAGTACAGGGAAGTTCAAAAATAAAGCCCTGTTTACTTAAAATGAACAACCCTGTACAGTGGGTGTCTTAGGTAAGAGGCAGTTTATTACCAAAAAACTTCGTCCAGACACTCTAAAAATGAAGGAACGAACAAAGTAGGATCTCTCTAAATGCACTGTAAAGAGATCCACTTTTTTCTTCCATATTCTCAATCTGAATGCCGATCTTTCTTAAACTTTTGTGTGCCTAAAAATGACCCCAGTATTTACGAGAAAGCTTTCTTCTCTTGCCAGCCTTGGGATGTGAGGGACTCACATTTTTATACATATTTTCACGGCTTCTGCTCCGAGGAATTAGCCAATATAACTGGACAGGCAATTCGTTTGTTCCTTTATTTATAGAGTGTCTGGGCTGTGGAACGTTCTGCTTTTAAAGATCTTTCTTTCTCAACCAAATCTTTAAGTCTCGTGTCAATAAACTGCCCCTTACTTCACTTAAGACGCCCACAAAATACGTTAGTTAGGGCTGTCCTTAGATTAAAAAAAATCTTGAACTATCTAAACCAAAACTTTATTTCTTGCAAACCGTACAGGGTGTCCTATTTTCGTGTGTTTTACGGGGTTTCTCGCTTATGAGTGAAG
Source organism: Listronotus oregonensis (assembly GCA_019359885.1). Taxonomy (NCBI): domain Eukaryota; kingdom Metazoa; phylum Arthropoda; class Insecta; order Coleoptera; family Curculionidae; genus Listronotus; species Listronotus oregonensis. The sequence goes on from JAHBCN010016507.1 coordinate 2,446, forward strand.
TTACAAAGATGCGGTTTTCGCGACACCGTGCTACTTTTTGTCAAACGAAAGATGCCGCAAACAGATTTGTCCTAGCCCCCTTAGTTTCTTCGCTACAGGGTGATTTTAAAAAAGTTGTATTTTCGGTTACCCCTCGTATCTCAGGTATCTGATAACTTATTGAAAAGATAAAAACGGGCCCTTATAGAACTTTTTACGCAGAATACAGTGGCGTACTTAAATTTTCTCGGATTTACTTTCTTTGAGATATTAGCCAAAGTTGCACTTTTTTAAATGGAACACCCCGTATATTTTTTCGTCATATTATTTGCCACACTGAGAGCTTTCTAAAAATATAATATAGTCGAAACTTATTTTTATAAACAGCATGAAAACATGCAATTATTTACTTTTTAACATAGGCGGCTTTGGTTTAAATTAATGACAGTCAAATTAATCAACGTCAAATGCCTTCTCGCACCAAAAAATAATCTAGTAATATAAACGTTTATTTACAAGACAAACTAATGGATAAAAATAACAATTTTATGCTAGAATTGTTCTTAGCCTTAAAAGACAAACTTAACTACTAATTTTATAAATACTGTTCGAATTGGTGACCATTATGTCTTATGCATTGTTGGCATAGCGTCTGTAGTCTTCTAAAAGCATTTTCAAATATAAAAGAGCGGGCTCGCAACTCTCTAAAGGCATTTTTTGTGGCCTCTCTTGATTCCTCAATTGTTTCATACCTCCTCGAGTATATTTTACCTTCTAAATATCCCCACAAAAAATAATCTAAAACTGAGAGGTCCGGAGACCGTGGTGGCCATCGAATAGGTCCGTGCGTGGCTATAAATCGATTAGGAAAGTGCTGTTCCAACCAGTGTTGTATCACGTGAGAGTTGTGAGCCGGAGCTCCATCTTGTTGGAAATAGATGTCATTTACTTGAACCAAGGGAATATCTTCCATAATAGTCATTGCTTTTTCTTGAAGGATTTTTATGTATCTATCAGAATTCAAATTTCCTTGGTAAATACAATATTCAATTCTTCTTCCCAAAATGAAACAAGAAACATTGAATCCAAACCTTCCCTGGCGTTCCATGGGAAAAATAACGTGTTCATTTTCCTGGCTCCAAAACCTTGAGTTATTCCTATTGAGGATACCCGCACTGGTAAAATGGGCTTTGTCCGACCAAATGATCTTCCTTTCAAAATTATTCTGCCTTTCACACATATTGAGAAACCAGTTACAAAACTCCACTCTCCGCTCAGGATCGCCAGGATGAAGATTGTGCACAAGTTTATACTTGTAAGGTTTGAATTTATATCGTTTCAATATTTTTTCGACTTTTGTTTTGGATACTCTGATATTTTCTTCTATTTGCCTGCAAGATGTCCCTGGGGTATTTTCAACTGATGCCAAAACATTTATTTCAGCTACTTCATTATCTTTACTATAATTTTTTGGCCTAGGTTTATTAAATGACCCATATTGAATTAGATTGTTTTGTATTTTACGAAATATGAGCCTATCAGGCTGTCTTCTTTCAGGATATCTATATAGAAATCGAGAAAAAAGTCAAATTTAAAACAAAATATTATTCGTTCTTCTAACGTACCTATTTAGATAAAGCTTCGCCGCCTCATCGACATCTTCGTTGGATAATATGAAACATCTATTCATATCATACTTTTCAAAATGTTCAAAATTTTGGTTTTGTGCCATATTTTTTAGATAAATGATAACGATAATCTAGGAACTAGCATTAAAAAATTCAATAGCAATCATTTGAAATTTAGTAGTTAAGTTTGTCTTTTAAGGCTAAGAACAATTCTAGCATAAAATTGTTATTTTTATCCATTAGTTTGTCTTGTTAATAAACGTTTATATTACTAGATTATTTTTTGGTGCGAGAAGGCATTTGACGTTGATTAATTTGACTGTCATTAATTTAAACCAAAGCCGCCTATGTTAAAAAGTAAATAATTGCATGTCTTCATGTTTATAAAAATAAGTTTCGACTATATTATATTTTTAGAAAGCTTTTAGTGTGGCAAATAATATGACGAAAAACTATACGGGGTGTTCCATTTAAAAAGGTGCAACTTTGGCTAATACCTCAAAGAAAGTAATTCCGAGAAAAATTTCAAGTACGCCACTGTATTCTGCGTAAAAAGTTCTATAAGGGCCCGTTTTTATCTTTTCGATAAGTTATCAGATACCTGAGATACGAGGGGTAATCTAAAATACAATTTTTTTAAAATCACCCTGTATTGAAGAAACTAAGGAGGCTAGGACAAATCTGTGTCGCGAAAACCGCATCTTTGTAACTTCACTCATAAGCGAGAAACCCCGTAAAACACACGAAAATAGGACACCCTGTACATCAAAACAAATAAAAACCTGCTGAATAATGCATACAACAACATCTCATCATCTTTATTTTTTATTTTTACATCTTTTAATTCTGGACGTCGGATAATAATTTAATTCCACCTTTTCCTAAATGATACGTTGTTAAAATGTTAAACATGCATGTACTTTAAAAAAAGGAGATGAAAGGAACGGTACTGTTGATTTCTTCGAGCTATAAGAACGGTTTATTAAATCAATTTAATATTTAAAAAATATTTTACAAGGTCGGAATTCTTTATTATTCTGCATGCAATTGTTGTGGGGAATTAAGTATTTTTTTACATTTTGTATACAGGCAAAGATAATACTACTACGGATAAGATGAACCATTCAATGCTATATTTTTGATACCCCTAATGGACTTTGGCTAACGCGAGCCGATGTCCATCGAGAGATTTTCGCGCTATCCTTGAACGAAAGTTAAACAGTGTTGCCGGCAGGCCTTTACTATTGGCGTGATGAAACGCGACTAGAAAATACACAATTCGTTTAGCCGCCCGCTTTTGCTACTTCGTGTTCCGAATAAGGTACAAGCGACAGACATTGACCATGTCGCACATGGTTTCGTACCTCGATTCGCTGGGGCAGGGGTTACCGACTTAATTTTATTCGCATTTACGGAAGCATTGATATCTCCGAACTGATTCAAAACGCCCCGCCCCATTTAAATGAACCATCTATTCGTAGTAGTATTATCTTTGATACAGGGCAATGAGATTTCTTTAAGGTGTTAGACAATAGCCTCGTTTACACCGCAAGGATTAATTAGTAGTCCAAGAGCTGGCGAACATTTCTTAGGTACTTAAAAACGTGTGTAATTGTCCTGAAAGAATCCCTAAACATAAAAGTGAAGGTCTGGCTGAAGGGTAGCAGCCCCCTAACAACTCTTTTTTTTTTTAATTAGCGTATTTGCTTTTGAAAATTCCCTTTTTCCCTGGAGTGCACCCAAAAAACGAACTCTTTTTCACAAATTCTAAAGAAAAATTTTCTTTACCAAAGTGTTCCCCTTGAACATTTAGTATTTATGTGGTGTCGGTCCTGTTGCAGAAACACATCTAGCAACCTGGAAGCTATTTTTTCTATAGCTACAAGTGCGCAAATATACCTTCTAATTTTTAATAAAATAATAAAAATCTAAATTTAAACAGTAAATTTTCCTTTTAATCGTGACAATGCCACCTTAATAAATTCCTTTACCGATCTAAAAATTAAGAAACAAAAGGAAACCGCCCGTCGCTATGCAACGCGAACACATCCACATGCTTCCTTTAACCGGTAATGCGTGGCAGGTAGGCGCATCCTATAAAGTCTCAAGATTTTGCCCGCCAGAAATCGAGTCGCATCGAAGGCAGTACGGCGGCTCTCAGAAATGAAAAAGCGACAACCGACAACAGATTTCAATGCAGTAAGACTTCTGGCTTCGTCAAATAAGCAGTGTCTGAAATTCTCTCCGCACTTCGGGCAAAATAACCGAAATGTTCTAGGGTTAGATTTATAAGCCCGACAAAAAGGGGAAATTAACGTTTTAAATGTTATTTTGAACGCCAATAAAATATAAAGAACTAGCAAAAATGTTTTACGCGACGTAAAAAATTACTACCCGACAAATAAAATTATTAAGCGGCAGGATATTATTTTACACATAAATGAAATATTGTGCACGACAATATTTAAAATAGACAGTAAAAATATCTGATCCACAATACAATGTCAACAGAAAATTAAAACAAATAAACGATAAGAAAAAGTGTATAGCACGACAATATTATAAAAATAAAAGAATTTAATAGCACGTCAGCATAGCGGCGACAAATAAGAAAGTTTTACAAGAAAGTAAGGATGGAGTTTGTCAACTATTTTATACCTGTTCAAAATCAAATGCTAATTTAATCACCACTCAGCTGATTTCTGAATTTAAAGAAATGGAGGGTAAATGGGAAACGTTTGATGATTTTAAAAAATACAATTACAGCATTTGGGTTATTACTATTAACTATGTAGTTTTAAGTCAATTAAAATGCACATGTCCTTATTTTTTGAAACACTTGAAGTGTAAGCATGTTTTGGGTATAAAGATCCGATTAAAATTGGTTGATGTACCGAATGCAGCCAAACTAATACCACTGGGACAAAAACGTAAACGCGGACGCCCAGCAAAGGCCAAGAAAGCTTTAATTGTCCAATAAAAATTGAAAGAAAGATATTTCTTTTATTTTTTCAGTAAATTAAAATAAGTTTATTTATTTTTTACATTTAGAAAATGTTTTGTTAAAAAATCTGTTTTTTTATTTATTAATATTTTTTCATAAAATATTTGTTTTTACGTTATATATTTTTATTTGATGTTTTTTTTTTTCGTCGTGCAATACATTTTTGTACTATTTTTTGCCTTTTATTGACGTTTAAAACACCACTTTAATCGCTAATTTCATTTTTGTCATAACATTTTGTCTTTTTTGTCGTGCAATGCATTATCTTGTCGTGCAATTTCCATTTTTAGCCGTCGCTAAAATTTATTTATTCGCTGATTTGTTTAAAAATTATCGTGCAAGTGATGATGGGTATAAAGAAAAAAATATCGTTATTTAAAACAGTTTTTCTATTAAACTGATGTCGTGCAAACGACGTTTGTTGGCGTGACTTTAAATATTCCCCAATGTTCTATTCTTATGTAAGACCTCTCGTTTTTAAAAAAGAGTGTCTGAAAGTTCTTCTTGTATTTTGGGCGAATTACCGAAATATTCTATTAAATTTCAGTAAGACTTTGAGTTTTGTCTGTAAACCATGGTCTAAAAGTTGTTCTTGTATTTCGGGCGAACTACCGTACTGTTACGATTATTATTTACTTATCAAAATTTACTCGGGGGAGATATCTACCCCGGTTTGTGGTTCCAGGGTTAAAAAGGATAAAAAGGTTTTTAGGCGCAATTTCATCGCTATGATCATTTTTTATCCAGAGTTCGCACCCTCACACACAGCTCAAAAAACCATTATGAAAATCAGTAAAGTAAAGCACGAATTGTTGCAAAATCTACCCTATTTGCCAGATTTAGCTCCCTCTGACTTCAAAGATGGAATCCATAAATTAGAGGATCACTAAAACACGTGTATTGAAGGTCATGATAATTACATTGAATAATACATTTTATTTCAAACCATAACATCGTCACATCGTGTTTATTTAACGAAAAAAAAAATTGAACTATCTAGAGTTAAACATACAAACTTATTTTTTTATTTTATTAAGAATATTATCCTGTTTTTCAGGTTGTTAGGCAAAGTAAACGACAATTTAATGCTTATTAGGTCAGTCTTTGTTGACAAAATTTACCAACAATAACAATTAAAATATAATAAAATGGTAAATGTTAACAGCTTCTTAACAACATAATTTTATAAGTGCTTCCTTCCCTGTTAAGTCCGTTATGATTCGGTCAAGAAAAGCTTTTATGTGTTCTTTTATTATAACTATGTTTGTAACAATATCTTATAGTTTTTTAAAGTATTTGGCGGGTTGGTCAATAAGTTTTGTCGTTCGATAAAAAAAGCACGATTTTATGGTTCTTAACACAATATAATCTACGAGTATAATCTTTCTAAATTTTAATACATTTGGAGGGAAAACCGGAAGACTGTCAAAACCTTTTCATTCCATGATAGTCGTTTACAACGCATTATGGTCAGGAGCCCACCCCACAAAAGCTGAACTATGAACTATGAACTATAATGAATTATGAACTATAGTCAATTGAAAGCCGCACTCAGCAGGTTTAAGTTGCATATTTTTTTTTAACCAAGAAAAATCGTAAAAAATCGGTTTTAAGAGTCCATTCGCGCCGCGAAAATTGGATCCAATTTGGGTTCAGGGCATAATGTTTTTCTCAAAAATGGTATAAGTTATCGATAATGTTTCAAAAACTATATCAAAGCCAACACTTAAATTTAGGCTTCTGCTGTAATACTTTTTTAAATTTGGATTTAGTTTTTAATATTTTCTTGAGTGAAAGTCACCCTAAAATCGGTTATGTTTAGATACTATTTTCTTTTAACTTGACTCATATTTCAAAAATCAGTTACAGCAGAGGCATAGATTATTTCCTTACCTTTAAAATGGTGTATAATTTCTGTCATATAAGTGAAAAATAGTTACCGAAAAACGTTATCTCCTGTAGCCTTGCAATCGGAAACAACATCGCATCGATACACCGAATTTGGAAGAACCTAAATAAAATATAATATTTTTAATGCGGCCATACGAAAATTGTGGTGTGGGAGTTTGTTAGTCTCGCCCACCGTCTCCACGTCCTTTCGCCTGACCCCTAAGGTGTAGCGTAAATGCACTCTTAATATAAGTCGAAAGCTGTTCATATTAGAAAGAAAAAGGTTATATGTAACTGCAATTGATGGTCTAGTAAAACTACGTAATTTTTGTATAATCAAGTTTTTTTTAGCGCTTTTAGTTTTTTAGATATTACTGATTTAAATTTAAAAGAAAAAAGCAAATATCTTAAAAACTAAAAGAGCTACGAAAAAATGTATTAAACAAAAAATGTGCTTTTTAATAAGCTGTATAAAAAGTTTTAATAAAATAAGTAATAAAGAAGATATAAGCAAAAAAGTGATTTTAGCCAAAAAATTTGCTAATAACAATACTTTTTGGTACAAGTAAGTATACCAACTCCGATCCACGGACGTATTTAAGGGGGGGTTTAGGGGGTCCGGACCCCCCCATTCATATTCATCTTACTTGTCCAACAGAAAAAAATTACATGCATCGCGCCGATTGTAAAAAAAGGATAGGTGCTTAGCAGTGGCGTAACTACAAAATTTGGGTCCCCTGCAACTTTGGAGCAAGGGCCCCCTAAAAATGCAAAATATGCAAAATACCATTAAAACAAATTAAGTAACGAAAAAAAAAACTCTGCATTTTGAATATAAAAAACATGTTTTAAAATACAAACTCTAACACGAAAGAGACAAATAGAAAATAGAAACATATTCAATTTACAAAACACAAACACTAACTTTAACAACAGATATAGTAAACTAGAGATCTAACAAATAAAAATAAATTAAAACTATTAAAAGTTTTAATTCCGAGCTTTCATATCATCAAATGGATTAATCGCTTTAAATTTAAAGGTGTGTTTTGTTTTTAAAAAACTCTTTTTACTGTTAATTAATGTTACAGTTTTATTATATTTAAGTAAAATTATATAGTTTTCTTTATAGAGATAAAATTTAAAAATTACTAAACTAATAAATTTTTTTCAATCTATAAGACAAACATTTCTAACGAAGGGGCCCATATAATTTTACGCCTGGGATTTTGCAGGCGGCAAGTAGACGACCGGCTCTACCGGGCCCCTCGCGTCGGCCACCCGGGGCGTGTACTACTCCACTGTTGCTTAGTCCGCCGCAGAGCGGGGAATGGGCACTGCCCCGCCGCCCTCGCTTTTGCGGCATGCACCAAACCAAGCTAGTCTAGTCTATTTTGTCTCTTCGCGTTGCGCAATTATTATAATACAGAAAACAGTGTCGCTTTTAAAAAGTATAAAACGAACAAATCAGCTATCTCTTTTGAGTTTTTTTTCTAAGAAAGAGAGACCAAAGCCCAATGAGCTTTTGTCAAAAGACAATGTGGACCTTCGTAACTTTTATTGCCTCTGCCCTTGGACATCTTGATTTGTAATGGTCCAGCGTAGTCCACTCCAGATGGGAAAATGGTTGTGATGGTGTAACTCGTGATGTCGAAGTTGTCCATTAATTGCTCCCTGGGCCTTGAATCGTATACCTTTTGCATTTTCCAATGTTAGTTTTAACTGTTTTTTCCCCCATTGACGAGCCGACATTTGCCGAATGTATGCAAATTTTGGGGTTTCCGCCGGGGGTTTTCTAATGAGCATCATTAATAACCAATTTGCTATGGTGACTATGAGAATGCAAAATCGCAGGGTGTTTGAGTTAAATGACAGAGGATTTCGACCTTCTCCCGACAAGAAGAATCCCATTGGATCTGGGAAATAAAAAGATTGAGTATCTTACCAGCCTTGGGAACTTCTTTTTCTCCAAGAGCATCAATTTCCTTTTTGGGGGAGCCCTCCCTTGTAAAGCTATACACGTCCGGGGTTTTTTTTCAATATAACTCAAAAATATTGATTTTAGAAAAAAAGAAATACAATTAAAATTATTGGTCCAATAAACCTTGTATTTTTGTAAAATTTTTTTGTTGCTCTTTAGTTTTTAAAATATTAAAAATTTTTAATTTAAAAAAAAAATGTTCTAAAAACCAGAAGAGCTAAAAAAAATGTAAAAAACAAAAAATATGCTCTTTAATAAGCTTATTATATATATATACATTTTTGTTCCGGACACCCGATAAAAAAACCGGATCCGGTTTTCCCTTTTATTGTATCTGGTTTACAAACTTTCTATGGTAACCTTTAACGAACGTAAAATGACGAATGTTTAACCTTTACTGTTTTCAACTTCTTATCTCGTCGGAATCAAAACTAAAATGCCCGTGCGATTTCCCCTGCGCTTTAAAGAAGATGGAATGGAAAATTGGAAAAGTTAGAATTAGCTGGGGATTCTTTTCTCAGGAGCACAATTTTTTTGGGTGTCTAGGCCCCTGTCAGGATAATCCGAAATTTAATACAAGTCAAAAAGGAAAAAACTAAGGTAACCTATTTTAATAAATATTTAATAAATAAAATAATTCTAACCTTTACAACTATTAACAAAAATATTTTTAAAGTTTAAAAATATTTTTAATAAAATAAGTAATAAAGAAGATATAAGCAACAAATAAATTTTTGGGCCAAAAATTTTGCTAATAACAATATTTTTTGGTACAAGTAAGTATACCAACTTCGATCCATCTAAAAATTTATTAAAAATGTTGAATGATACAAACTAATACACATGTGCCTCGAGGTAATAGGGGATAACATGGTGGCACGGATATTTTATTTTATATTTTTTTTGGTCTTATAACTGTATCCATTCCGATACTCTTGAAATTTTAACTAACAGAAAATTTAAACCCTATTTTATTGAAAAAAAGTGCCTGCCTTATCTGGGTGTTATACAGGGTTATCCAAATTAAGTGTCCACTATTAGTAACTTTGTTATTAGTGAAAATACAAAGTTGTTTAAATTAGCAAACTAGTAGCATTTTTAACGCTGGTAAAAATGAGAAATAAAAAAAACAATTAAGAATCGTTATTTTGATTTTTTCAGTAAAATAACATTTTTTTTAATGGAAATCCCTGTATATTATATTTTTTTCTGTTAAAACATCAAATTTTAAACAAAATAGTTTATAATGACTTTTCTCCTAGGTTACAAATTGTTGAAGTTATGGCCCCCAATCTAAAACAATTAAATTGTATCGACAAACTTTATTTTCAACATCAAGTCATAATCTTTCAAAATAAAATAACAAATTTTTTTTAAAGAAGGTGCTCGAAAACACCACCTTGTTCTTCAAAACATTTTTGGGCATGTTTTTCAACTTCTCAAACTGTCTTAAGTATGGTCCTACCATCTATCTGGGTTATCTTTTCCCTAACAGCAGTCTTTAAAGCGTCGACGTTATCGTACCTTCGCTTGTAAATTTGGTTCTTTAAGTAACCTCACAAGAAGGAATCAAGTGGGGTTAGATCCGGTGATCTGGGAGGCCACTGGATTGGGCCATTTGTTCCTATCCACTGATCATTAAAAGTAGTACTTAGAAAATGATAAGTACCTTTGGAATTGTGGGCAGGTGCGCCATTTTGCTGAAAATGCAGATTATGTCTACTTATAAGATCCAATTCGTCTAAGAAATTATTCAGAATTTCTGTCATAAATTCCACATATCTTTCACCAGTTAGGGTGCCCTCATAAAAGAACGGACCAACAATTTATGAACCAATTATACCGCACCAAACGTTGAAACTGAAACGGACTTGTGGACCTCTTGGATGTACTAACAAAAGATTTTCTTGACCAATAATGGTGGTTTTTCTATTAACCATTCCAGAATTTGAGAAATTTGATTCATCTGTCCATAAAATGTAGCGAAAGTTATTTATATTTTGGCGACAGAAGTTAAGATACCAATGGCAAAAAACAAGTGTTCTCTCTGGATCCCTTGCCAAAAGCGTTTGAACTGGTCGGTACTTATACGGAATAAATTTGTACTTTTTTAAAATCCTTTGAACAGTACCATAACTGAAATTAGAGTCCTTGAGAATATCTGGTATTGAATTCTCACGATAAGCTTCAAAATATCCAATAACTGCAATTTCCGTGCCTCGCTTATTGTGAATTCTTTTTTTGCCCTTGTTTTAGCAAAAACATTTTCGTTCCCTAAATTTTCGATAAAGTCGCAGAAAATATCGTTCATACGGTTGAATGCGAGCGGGATATAATTCACTGTAGTATTCTCTTGCTCTCAAGGAGGATTTTCTGCACACTAAATAGCATTCTAAAATATCACACTTTTCTTCATGAGAGAACAATTTTTTTTAAATTAATGACTGACACAATAAAGCTTATAAACAAGTATTTGACAAACACACTAATATTTGACATTATTTGATTTTATCATTGTTTTCCAAAGCCTTCTAGTTGCGAGTATGTCCAGTTTAGCAATTTGTCGCTTATCTTAATGCTGTCAAATCGCGAAGGCCATGTTGTTTTCATAGCCGTCTTAATATTTTAATACTGCAAATAATTAAAAATATTTATCGTTATTTTGACCTTCTTTTTGATTCTAGCGGAAAAGTCATTATAAACTTTTTTGTTTAAAAATTGATGTTTTAACAGAAAAAAATATAATATACAGGGGTTTCCATTTAAAAAAATGTTATTTTACTGAAAAACTCAAAAATACGTTTCTCAATTGTTTTTTTTTTATTTCTCCTTTTTACCAGCGTTAAAAATGCTACTAGTTTGCTAATTTAAACAACTTTGTATTTTCACTAATAACAAAGTTACCAATGGTGGACACTTAATTTGGATAACCCTGTATACCTGGCACGATCTCTTATGCTACCATGTGTAAAACTCATTGTTTAAATATTTTTATTATCGAATAAAGTATTAATATTAATAATTTATAAAAACAGTTACTCGTTCAGAATAATTTGGAGGAAATTTTAATCATATTAACAAAAAAAAATAGTTTATTTAGCGTTAAACTTTTAAAAAATTATTTTATTAAACTTTCTACTTCTTCAAGACTTACATTTTTTAATACAAATTATTGCACTCACCAATTTATTTACTGCCTTTAAATACAATCATATTAAAGTTTAAACATTAATTTAATTAAAAAAATATATATATTTGCCGCGTCTATGTCGGTGTTATATACCTGGCAGGACGCTTACAATTTCTCCAAGTCCCATATTGCTACGTGTATAGCTTATCGTTTAAATATTTTTATTATCAATTTGAATATTAATATTAATATTTTATGAAACAGTTTTACTCGTTTAGAATGATCTGGAGATAATTTTAAATATATTTTTAAAATCCAATTTTTTTTTGTGATTTACTTAGCATAAAACTTTTAAAATATTATTTTTATTAAGCTATCTATTTTTTTTTAAGTTTACAGCCTTTCTTATTTAAATTATTGCCTTAACTTTAGTAAAAAAACCCTTATAACTAAACAAATTTTTCGAAAATTTTTACGATTTAATTATTGTTTTTTAATTTTAACTCAAAAATTATAAATTTTTAAAAATAAATTACAAAAACTTATTTGTTTAAAACTGTAAGAGCCACAATTTTGTTTCCATACGTTTTTTTGTATCTTTTATAGATTTTGAGTTTTCCATTTTATTTTAATTTTTTTATATTTTTATTTTATTATTTTTTATTTTTTTGCAAATTTTAACAATTTTATAATAAAAATAAATAAACAAACCCATTTACAATAAAAAACAACAATATCTACAATTAAAAATTATGTTAATTTTTTTTTTAATTTTTGGCCAAATAGTCCAGGAACTGAAGACCTAAAAGTACCCAAAGCTGTAAATAAATCTGTACAGTTCTCATTTGTGGCACAATTCTTAGGTCTTCGCGGATGCTTTTAAGCGAGAAAAAGTTTATCACGATTCCGACGTGGGAACCCGCTGAAAATGGCCCCCCAAAAATAGTGATGAGCAGACCGGTCTTGGTCTTGGTCTTGCAGCAAGACCAAGACCGAGACCAAGACCAAGACCGCCTTCTCGCTTGCAAAGACCATGACCAAGACCGGGTATGCAAGACCAAGATCAAGGACCAAGACCGAGGGGGGCAAGACTACGCAAGACCAAGACCAACCTGCAAGACTCTTGCACTTTTGTCACTTTTTTTTAAATTATAATATTCAATTTTTATATTCAATATACAGAGGTATTTCATACAGACATGACAAAAAATGTGTCGAGAACTGCCTAAAAAGGCGATTATTTTATGAGTAACAGGTTTTTTAATAAAATAATAATTAAATCGATCACTTCGTTTTTTAATAAAATTATCTATAAACGATAACTAGTAGATTCAGTAACATGTTTCAAAAATAATAAGATTGTGACTCAATGGTCCGATAAAGCTCGATATCTCCAAAACCGTTTACGACAGAGAAAAACTAAGAGTACAAAAGTTATAGAAGCTGAAAATTACTTATCTATTTCTAATGTTTTTTTTAATTAGGTATCTAGTGATGACACTTACTGGATCAAAAATTTCCAAAATCCAGGAAAACATTATTTTTGTGCCACACTGTAAGAAGTGGCATCATTAGATTGCTCCTTTAAACTAAGATATAAATGTAAAAGTGATGGTTTAATAAAAAATATATTTGTCATTTTATACAGAAATACTTTTAATATAAATGGATTTTAAATTTCACTTCCGGTTTAGACGGAAAAGTCAAAACAATGCCAAAAGTATAATGATGACGTCATTTTTGTCAAAACCGAAAATGATATATAAAAAACCATCTACGTCGACATTGTACCTATATGACAGTTTAAGAATTTCCAGCATAATATACAGGGAAGCACTTTTTTAATGAATTTTTTGCTATAATTTTTCTATTTTAGGTTAAAAGCTAAAAATAAGGAAGTTTTCTTGAGTGGTAGTGGATTTTTTGGAAAATTCTGAAATAGAAAATAATTTTTCATTTTACGCCCTTTTTTCTATAATTTTTGTATATTCATTTTTTTACCATTATGAACGGTTTCGGATATATCGATCTTTGTCGCACTATCGAGCCACCTTGTATATGCAGAATGTTGATAAAGTACTTGTACAAACTTTGTACGGCAAATATTTGACTAATTTGAACATAGAAAGTTTATTTGAACTGAAAAGCTTTTTGAATTAGAAACCAATGTTTACATATAAGAATCATTTTCATGGAAATTTCACATCTTGGTTGAAGTTAAAAGTTTTTTTTCTGCCCTCACAGTACTCAGTATTGTAATTTTATATGCTTCTTCAAAGAAAATTTAAATATTTTCTATCACTAAAAGCGCTATAAATAAAAAAACCCTACATTTAAAATATCCTTTTAATCAAATAATTTAAATGTATATGTAAGATTAAAATTGGTATATTTTAAAATTTTAAAGCAAAAAATATAGTCTCCATCTTTATTTATTTGTAAGTTTTAAAAAAATATATATTTTTATTTAAGATAGCTTAGTTTAAATTATTACTACCAAAAAAACAAGACCAGCAAGACTTTTGCAGCAAGACCAAGACCAAGACCTTCGGGGCTTGCAAGACCAAGACCAAGACCAGACTTGCAAGACCAAGACTAGCCCGGTCTTGGTCTTGGTCTTGCTTTGCTCACCACTACCCAAAAATGAGTTATCCGCGAATATCTGCCAAAATATGCGAATTAGAAAAATCTCGAAAATCTACAAAAATGGTTCTTACCATTTTTTTCGCAACACCAATATTTTTCGCAAAAACGGCTGTCAAAAAATTCATAACATTCCACACTGGATATATGTGGTAGTAGTAGTTACATACTATATATGTGGTAGTAGTAGTTACATATTTGCGTTTTTATTTTACATTTAAATCATTAATATCTTAAAAACTATAAGAGCTACAAAAAATTTTATTCAACAAAAATTACGCAGTTTTATTAGACCATTAATTTTCATTATACTCTTTTTTCCTAAAATCACTAGTTTTTGAGTTATATTAAAAAACCTATTTTTTACAATTTTTTTGGATTAAAAAAAAGGCAAATTGAACCAGCTGAGCTGAGGCATGAGTACGGTTTTAAATTGACTATAGTTTATAGTAATATAAAAAAAGTTTCTTGCGTATTTCTTATTGGCCAGCTTTTGTGCGGTGGGCTCCCGGACTATTAATTTTTTGACATGTGAGAACAACCAGAAGTTAGTGTAAGCACATTGCGATTTTAACGAAATACTCGGGTTACATACGTTTTCTCATCACCCGATCTTTATATCAACAACGCAATTCAAAAGCGCGTGTTAAAAAAAACACAGCTTTTTACAACTAAATACATACGTTTTAATTTATGGTATATTGTTTTCTAAAAAGCGTAATTTATGTAAAAATGTAAAACTGTTTTTGAAATAAAGTCGTGCCTTCCTAATTATTTTTTTAAATTTCCCCTGATTCATTCGGAATTCTTTGAATTTAGAACAATAGAAACGCTTGAAAATAAATAATATTTATGTTTACAAAAATATTACGCCCGCAAAGATGGTTTCAGGCGGTCTATTATCCAATTACAATTACACAATAAGGCATTTTCCGATACCAGCTACAATTTACCATAGTTATAAAATAACGTAACCAAAACGTTTTCGAGTTTTATAGTAAGATAAGGGCAAGGCCGTATTTAATTTTTTGCAGCCCATAGGCTAAAATATTTTTGCCGCTCTAATATGTCAATATTTTTTGGATATCAAAACGAAAAATTGTATCATTAACTTTACTAATAATTCTTATAAAAATTTAATAAACCAATTTAACGAAAGTTAATCATACAGAAAATTAAATAACATTCTTTAAAACAAACAAATTGTATAATATAAAAGCAAAATAAAACCCTATACTAACATTTTTCTTCGAACCTTGTTTTCTGCAAAATCGTTAAAATTTATCATTAGGTTTTTTTAAAAATTAATCGTAAATTTGGGCCCACAAGGAAGTTTAAAGGTGTATGGAAGCCCAATACTGTAGAACAAAATTGTCCAGGCGTAGGGCAGCGGAATAGGGGTTGGCCCCGCGGAATTGCGCATGAATAGTAGGTCAGGGCCGGATTTTCATAATTCTTGTTACTATCTATAAAATTGACATCATCAAATGTCAAATTCAACATTCACTGTTTTTTTTTATTTTTGCACAAACTTGTTGGTTAAAGGATACTACTATAGAATATTTAAAATTATTGTGTAATATTAGATTTTATATCATGTGATATAATATGGAAAGAATAGATGGCGCCATTTACTGCCTTCTATTTAAATGGTCGATATTTCTTTATATATAAAGATAGATCTTTGAAATAAATAAAAACACGATTTTTTAAAATAAATTTCAAACATTTTATGATAGTATTATGTACTTATCACCAATTTTGATAAAAGAAGGGCAAGATAGTGTAAATGAGTTTAATCTAATCCTAAGATTCTGGTTGTACATAAAAAAGTGAAAATTTTTATAACTGCTTTGTAGGCATATACTTTTCACTAATAACAAACATTTATGAGACAGAATAACAGTGGTTAAAAATGTTTAGTAACCTTTGGTACCTGGAGTATCCATTGTAACAGTATCCGTTAATATTAGTGTGTACAGTATGTCGAGCTTAAAAAGTTGATAATGCAAGATTAAGAAACCAAAAATCTAATTTATTTTTAAACAAATGGTATTGTCTCGAAAGTTGCCTCTCTTCGATTTTGATCAAATTTGGTATACAGGTGTTTTTTGGGGGCTGATTATATCTGCAACGTTTCGTTCAAGATCTTCATACATCAAAGTTGAAAATTAAACTAACCTCATTTTCACTATATTCTCCCTTCTTTTTACACAATTTTGATTTTTACACTAAAGTGGCACACGATATTTTATAAACAACTTTTAAAACCTTGTATTTTTATTTATTTTACATCTTTTTCCATTAAATTGCTAACTTTTAAGTTCAAAGGCAGCAGCCATATTTGCTTAAAAAGTAAAAGTGTAAAAAAGGTGTAAAATAAACATAAAAAAAAGTTTTTAAAAGGTGTTTGTGAAATATTGTTGAATTTAGTGTAAAATTCAAGAATTTTGTGCAAAAAGAAGGAGGAATAGTGTAAATAAGGTTAGTTTGATTATCAATTTTGATGATGAATATCTCGAAAACGAAACATTGCCGAATTTTTTTTAGATTTGTAATCAGCGTCCCAAAAATTTGCCTGGTCTGCCCAGTAATCAATAATTTTGATCCTTTGAAAGACAGTTCTAAATTATTAAATGAAATAAAAGTACCTAAATGTAAACCTTATTTCTTTTAATAATCCACAGAAATATACAAACATTGTGGAAATCATCTAAAAGATAGTTAAGATTGCCTAACTTTTCTCATAATTTTCCTTTAAATTTTC
>JAHBCN010016508.1:0-19456 GCA_019359885.1 Listronotus oregonensis
TTTTTTTTGAAGCTGCGGGAAATAAATATATGATATTTTTATGTTATTTACAGCCATTAATTCTCGAAAGTAACGTGCTTATACCTATAGGTTTTGTGTATTGTCTGACTTTTTGTCATCGAATAGGATTGTGTTTTGCCAGCTGTTACATCAGAGTTATCTAGATCGGCTTCATCTAATTCTGAAGGAAAGCAGCCGGAATGTATTGTTTATTTTTCGTCTTAAAGTAATGTTTTGGTTAAAAGCAACATAAGTATTGATGAAAATGTACAAATTTGTATATTTTGTAATCAAAAGACTAAAAAACATCGTTTCAAAAGAATGCCCTTACATTCATCTGATAAAAACGATTTTGTAAAAAAGTTAGAAATAATTCTTATTCGAAAATATGTTATCATGCAAAATGTCAGTTCGATTTTTCTTATGAAATATCGTCGAATACTATGTGTGATGCTACACAAGCATACACACATACACAGTGTGGCTGTAGGGGACTGTAAGTTTAAAGGGGAGAAATCACTTTGCATAGATATCTTACTCACTCCAAAGCACGAGCATAGTACCGTCGCTCTCATACTCACAGCTGAATATTTTTGGTGTCTGGGGGATGTTTGGCCCTTATGATTGGTCTGAATGAATAAATATGTGTTTAAAATAGTCCCTTAAATAGCATAAAAACCAGGCATTAGAATATAAGTAAAATTAAAATTTTTTGGAGCTTTAAAGCGTCTAGAGGAAGGTGTGGCCGATGGAAAGTGTCTGGCAATGTTCAATATTATTTTGTAATAATATTTTATGGATATGTATAAAAATCAACCATTAGAATTAAAAGTTAAGCCTATTTTTAGTTACCTTTCTCACCAGGTACCTGTGAATTGGCCGTCTAACCAACTTAGCAGGTATGCTGGCATTTAATACCCATATAAACACTACTTGAGGCCCCACATTTTGTCCTTAAGAAAATAAGTTATGTCTGGGGGCACTGGGTTTGGACTATTAGCATTTACGCACATATTTTCGTAGAAAGATTTTTCGATAAATAGAAAATGTTTGTCATTATTAGCCTAGTTTACCCTATACGGGGTGACCGGGAAAATGTGGGAAGTCTCCCGGATATTCGTATAGGCCTCCTCTTCGAAGATATTGGCACTCAAAGAACTTAAATAAAGCTTCAATAAAATCAAGTATTTTTATACATACTTACTGAAGCCCAGGTATATTCCAATATTATTTTAATAAGATGCAATACCAAGTAGGACTCTTCCAAGTATTAAATTATCCAAGGAAGTTTAAAGGTGTATGGAAGCCCAATGCTATGGCCCATTCGATCAAAAAATGTCCAGCCCAGTATGAAAATAACTGTCAGAGTTGGCCCCGCCGATTCTGCGCAATAACAAAATTCCACGAAATAATTTAATGTGTTCCCTACTTTCACACCGATAAATCAGTGTGTAGTTAGGCAACACATTATACTTTTATTAGAGCCGTAATGGTCTTAGGTTGTCTAAGGTTTTTGGTGTAAGGGCGCGCGCGGAGCGTATGAAACTATATCCGCGCTGTATCGTCAACCGTCTTCGTCTCATCATTCGTCATTTTCGTTGTGATTTGTGCCCTTTGCGCCGATTGTTCTGCTTTGTGTGAGTACCTATATTTTGTGGTTGCAGAAGTTTTTTGGATTGATAAAAACCTTCTTATTTTAGTGATTAGTGTTTATTAAATTGTGACTATAATTTTGTGTTTATTGTTTGTTACTTATAATATCGTAACAAAATGATTAGAGGTTGTATGGTTTTGTCTTGCAAATCCAAGGGTAACATACCCGGCATTTTTTACTTTAGGTAAGTATTTCTTATATTTAAATTAGGTGCTTCTTATGAGACGTAACGTTAGGTAACCGAAAAAATAATAATATATCAATTATGAATAATAAAATAATGAAAATTTCATAGGAAATAGCAGTGTGAAAAGTAAGATAATCTTAACTATCTTTTAGATGATTTCCACAATGTTTGTGTATTTCTGTGGATTATTAAAAAGAAATAAGGTTTACATTTAGGTACTTTTATTTGATTTAATAATTTAGTACATTCTTTAAAAGGATCAAAATTATTAATTACTGGGCAGACCAGCCAAATTTTAATATATACAGTTCCCTCTAATTGAACGAAAGAAAGTACAATTTTATGGTAAAGTTCCCTTTTGCTTTTTCTATATTTGTTTAAAAAGAAATTAGATTTTTGGTTTCTTAAACTTACATTATCAACTTTTTAAGCTCGACATACTGTAGATACATAATATTTAACGGATACTGTTACAATGGATACCTAGGTACCAAAGGTTACTAAACATTTTTAACCACTGTTGGAATGTTGAATGAATGTTTGTTATTAGTGAAAAGTATATGCCTAAAAAGCAGTTATAAAAATTTTCACTTTTTAATGTACAACCAGAATCTTAGGATTAGATTAAACTCATTTACACTATCTTGCCCTTCTTGTATCACAAAATTGGTGATAAGTACATGAAACTATCATACAATGTTTGAAATTTATTTTAAAAAATCTTGTTTTTATTTATTTACAAAGATTTTTGGTAAAAATACAAAACTCCCAAAAATATCGACCATTTAAATAGAAGGCTGTAAAGTGGCGTCATCTATTCTTTCCATATTATATCAGATGATATAAAATCCAATATTACACAATAATTTTAAATATTCTATAGTAGTATCGTTTAATAACCAACAATTTTGTACAAAAAAAAACAGTGAATGCTTGAATTTAATATTTGATGATGTCAACTTTATAGATAGTAACAAAGAATTATGGAAGTCCGGCTCTGACCTACTGTTCATTGCGCGGGGCCAACCCCCCTATTCCCGCTGCCCTGCACGCCTGGACAATTTTGTTCTACAGTATTGGGCTTCCATACACCTTTAAACTTCCTTGTAAATTATCGCACTTAATTTCTAATGGAACGTTTAAAAGTGGGTTAGTTCAGGTTAGTTCTAGTTAGTTTAACATATAAGATAAGTGAATTATTGACACTTTAAATTGGATTTTTCAACAGTTTTTACTAACGAAGACGGACCGATAAATTGCGGCACATAATTATTAAAAATATTTTTATTAACCTTCCTGCCAAGATCGGCCATTAAAATGATGTCAATGTGTGTGGTAAAAAGATGTCATAAAATAGACCGTAATATTCTGTGTCCAGATAAGATACACCCCAAACTATTAATTAATAATGAATACTACTCTTCGACACATTTGCTGCAATATACTCTACCACTTCTTATTTTATACATTTAATTTCAACCGGCTCTATGGATAGCAGTGCTTTATAATCCTGTAATGCAGGACTTATGGATAATAACATTCCCGTGGTCACGACCTCGCTCCGGTTATCATCTATATGGTTTCTCGGACCTGTATATAACTGACCTAACTATTTATACTACTGCCAGTGAAGATCGGAATTTTCTAATTGTCGGAATTTGTTACAGGAGTAACAAAAGGCCGATAGTATAAGGTCATTATCAGAATTGATATAGGGTGAGTTAAAAAATAATTTAACTGCAACACCATAATAATCCAAATGCTACATTAACTACATATATATCAATAATTTATCGGATCAAAATTCTATCCGATAATTATTTGCTCAAAATGACAGGTATAACGTTCGGACTAATGCTTTTAACCAATGTTGTTTTTTTTTAAGTCAATCCTCTTGTTTTGCTGGATAGGACTTTCTCGGGCCGATCGTACGACAGTAAACACTATGGTGTGAACAGGATTTGGATTCGAACTGTCATAAAGGGTGTAAAAAGTATGATGCTCACGATTTTAATGGGCGAAAGTGAAGCTCAAAACAAGTCAAAATGTTTATATGACATATGTGTCAAAACTTGACAGACTTTTTGTCTAAACAATATCAAAGTTCCAAACTTTGGAATCAATTATTTCTAAAAAGCTTAACAATTAAAAACTTTTGTCTTAATCGCTTACCAGTAGATTCTCATGCTAATAAAATAAAATTTGAAATGTTTTAATCTACAAAAAAAAAAAATTAATAACTTTTCCCCCAGTTAAAAATTAAAAAAAACAATTGGCAACAGCGCTACCCAGAAGCCTTGTGCGTAAAGTCGTCAGTTATACATTGTGCGTACAGTCGCGATGTTTTTGTCTGTTTAAATAGCCGATATGTTACTAATTTACGCGAAAATTGTGTTCGTTGAAGTGAGGCTTGTGTAGAAACTAGAGTACGACATTTTTAGCAACTGATTTAAACTAAAATGTTGCTGTTTTCTTATAATTAGAAACTTTCTATTCTTTAAGCAAAATAAAAAAGTGCTATTTTAAAACATAACAATGTGTATTCTTGAAATGGTTTTTCAGCCTAATTTTGTGATAAGTACACATATTTTTTATTACAAATAAAAACTCCAAATAAAGTAGCCATCACTAGTAAATAAACATCTCTTTAGAAAAAGTGTAAATATGTAGAACCTCACAAAAAATGTTCGTCGTTCGACTCAATGTGATAAAGCGGGTGCGGTGCTGCCAAATTTTTTAAACTTTGAAAAGCCATATTTTGAAAACAACTTACTTTTGATCCATGTGTTTTTGGCTTTTTTGACTTTTTTTGAGCTCCACTATCGCCCATTAAAATCCTGAGCATTTTTTAGCAATTTTTCAGTTGGGAATTTTATTTTTTACTTTGTGGTTGTTGTTTTTTGTCTGGAGCTTTTTTCTCGATTTGTTTTGCAAAAAAGAGTAAGTAATGGATACCGAAAGTAGTAAAAAATCTGCAAAAAAATAAGTATTTGAAAGTTGAAAGCCGAAATACATATGTTTGACGTCAAACTTTAATCGGACCAAAACCCGATTATTATTTTTTTTTGTTACATAAACGATTGTGGACTACAATTTTTTAAAGGTTGTGGATTAGATGAATCCTACATCTGATCGACCTTATGGTTATAAACGTAGTTGATAATATGTATCAAATACAGCTAAATAATATTAGGTTCAAGATTTTTACCTTGAGAAAAATTAAAAACAAACATAAATAAAATTATATTTAAGAAGGTGTTTAACAAATCATGTATTTTTTATTCTTGAAGAAAACATTTAAACATAAAGTACAACAACTGCCATTGCAAATTAAACAATGCCTTCACGTAAATGTTTTTAAGCAAAAGGTTGAAAGCTGTCAAATTTGAGAGTTGTTATCGTATTAGGATTTTTTTTTGTTCGCCTTGATATTTTACATTATCGAGTTTAACTTTTTAATATACAGGGTGCTCATACAGAGGTTTAATTTTTTTTGTCTTTTATTTCCCGAATTTGGACATAAGGTAGCGATTTGCAGGGGAGTTTTTTAGCGCGTATTAAACAAACATTATTAATGTGAATAAAATTTGGTTTATTTTTTAGGTAAAATTTGTTTATTAATCTTTCGCAAATGACACGGAACAAAAATTTGGGCCTTACTGTAATATTTTTTTTTCATAAAAAAAGAACGCGACTAAAAATATTAATGAACGGATAATGAGTTTTTTTTAAAGTAACTTACTTTTGATTTATTAAATATATTTCAAATTAAAGACTGTAAATGGAAGCTGGGAATTCACCATTTCAACTCAACGACATAAATACTATTTTGGTTTGAAGTTTTGTACTTAACATTGTCCCTCGAATATTAACATTAATTAATTAACATTTGTTAGGTTGACTGCCTAAAAGCAAAACTCATTCTTAAAAAGTCAAGAAACCAACCAAGGACCAAAACGATCGCCAAAAAATATTATATTCAACTCAAACAATAACTGACGATTCATAATCTCAACCCATAAAGGCCTGGATCATTAATCGCCCTTATTAACACGTTTTTCATTAAATTAGCTATTTTAAGAAACGAGATCATTAATGACCAATTAATCTCCGAATTGGTTATAACGTTTTTTTGGCGTTCGTTTTGTTATTAAATTTCGAATAAATTTCGGCTTTAGGCAACCAACTTGACAGAAGTGTTAATAGTTGTTATTTAAATAACATGGTTATAAATAGAGTCAATGTTTGTTTTGTGTATTTTTAGTTGTCTATACTATATTTGTTTATTTATGAAAAATCATACATTAATGAGGGCTATTAAAAAATGATTTTATATACGTTAATAATACTAATAAATAAACGATAGTTGAAAATAGTTTAGTAAGTGTTAAGGGGTTACATGGGTTTAATCGGGGAAAACATGGCCTATTTTCAACAATTTTTTTTATATACACATTACATTGTCTTAAACATACACATTTGACAAAAAATTTCTAAGATTTTTGTAAAAAATATTTAAAACTCCACCATTGTGACGTCATTTCCGGTGATCCATTGGAAAAAAAGTTCGTCCGCGTTGACATCACGACTCATGACAGGATCATTTAATCTGAAAAAAACCTGTTTTAGACCATAAACTAAATCTTGGGCGAAGGAAAAAAAGTGAAAATTTAATTTTTGGTAAACCTTTTTACAAAAAATGCAAATTTCGGTGAAATTTGCTCTCTAGTTGAAATTGAAAAAAATTCTTCGTAAAGTCCTTGTGAATTGTATCCCAAAGATCTGTGTAAAATTTCATCAAAATCGGTTGAGTAGTTTTCGAGAAATCTTGACAACTGACTGTAGAAACACAGTTTTGAGAAAAAATGGGTTTTAAGTTTAGAGTGACAATAAAACTGGAAAAATTCTAGGAGTACCGTCCGCTGAGTTCTAGAATCATTTTTAGGTAAAAATTTACAGCGGACACTTATTACCTCAAATAAACTTCGTGATTTAACAAGTAATCACTAATCACCAACTGAAGTACAATAGATGAGCAGCTGCACCGATATACCTGCGGCGCGCTAAGCCTAAATGGCCTTAAGCGCAACCACCAAGGCTGTATCTCCGAAATCATTATTCGGGTCGACTTGAAAATTTAGGCCAATATTCTAAAGATGTTGTAGAAATTAATAAGACAATAAAAAAATCGATTTTTTGAAGCCGTGAAACCCATGTAAAGTGTTTCTTACTAGTTGAGGATGTGGAACCCAATAAGAACTTAATGACCGTGATGCCCCTATTTTTTGCACGCCCAAAATATTGTTAGGTAAATCAAACACATTAATCAAATGTCTAGCTGGTATATTGAGTTTCTATGACAAGAAATGTATTATTTGTCATTAGTATCACATTTTTTACGGATTTTTCAACTTTAGCTCGTTTAATTCGACTTTGTGTGAGATATAATACAACAAGAAAGTGACGATTCTTATCTAGAGAATGCTTGGTACGCAGGATGTTAAAATTTAAATGCTGCATGAATAAATTTGATTTATAAATGGGTCCATATTTCTATATCTGATGTTTACAAATTACTGATCGATAAGTGACTACTTACCGATTAGAATTCGGTAAGTATTGACTTACCGATCAGTTATTTGTAAACATCTCCTACAGATGACATAATCTAAACAGTAAAGTTGCAATATTACCTAAGCCTGCAAAATGATTATTAAACTGGATAAATATCGGTTAAACTGAAAATCACTACGCCCAAAAAACTTGGAATTCAGCCTTCGTTGTTATCCTGGATATTAAAAAAAGAAAATAATAAACAAGCAGTCTGGCTTAATTATTTTTTATAGCCGGTTTCTACCAACAAGACTTTAATTTAAAACACGCTTTACGGCATTTGCAATATAAAACTAACTACAAAAACGTCCAATGTTTGAATTAAAATAGCAAATAACCGGAGTAATAAAACCACTTGCTCCAACCTAAGTTCTGCACGTGACTACCATGACAGCCACTTGCTCAAACATTGGCGATGCATGCACAATCACATCATCTAACTAAATCCCACAGGACCCTTCACAGTATCCCGTGAGATGCAATTTCGATTCCCACGAGATAATTAAATTAGGATAAAATGCGGGGGACTTGCTCACCATGTCAATGGCAAACATGTCAGATGCTCCGTTAGTTTAAAAGACGGGTCGACGCTATGACAAGGGGTGGTAAATATGGGGTGAATTGTTTAACTTTGCATTGGGTATATCGCCATGAATAAAATAGAACAAAATATAAAAGCGATTATTATAATACAGTTTTTATTGGAGACTACTATATAGTGTGATGCTAAAAATTAGCTTTAAGAAAACCAAAGACCAAAATTAACCTATGTAAAATTAAAAAATTGTAATTAAGGGTAAAAATCCACTTTCTATATCAGTTTCGTAACAACTTAAGAATAGGCCCGTCTTAACGATTTACCGTGGGCCCCTTATTATACTGGTACATTTTTTGATAAAGTTGCGTTTTTAATGGGACGTAAAAGGATCAAGGCAAATTAAATAGTAAACAATCTCTATTTTATTAAAAATACAGTAAAACTTGGTTAATTGGGATTTCAAGGGACCAAAGATTTTGTTCCATTTAAAAAGGTTTTCATTTATCCAGTTTTCCAATTAGACGGGTTTAAAATAGCCCCCAGCCCCCGCCTATAGAGGTCGTTTTACTTATACAGGGATTGAGCTACAGAGTCCCATTTATAGACGTTAACAACAAAAAGTCCGAAATCAAATCTCATTTAACCAGATTCGAAAAGTCCCATTAACAGAAGTAATTCGATTAAGAAGTGCCGGGATCTCATTTAAATTTTTAATAATAGAGGTTTCTCACTTATCCCGGTCCCACTTAATCAATTTTTACGGTATAAAAAAAATTACACATAACAATACTTGGATTTCAAAAACATAATATATAATTTTTTTTATTTTTGAAGCACATTATCGGCCGATCATTACCGGGATTATTAATAACAAAATTATTGTGGTGGATACTTTCTTAAAAGATGTCGACAAAATATCATAGTTTATAGGCGTTTTTCATGATTTTTTTTTATTAGCTTATTGCAAAGCCACATGAAAATAAAGGCCAAAAATATTTTTCCCGATTTTTTTGGCCTCCGGAAACGCCTTAAAAATAAAATTTTTAAATTTGAATTTTGTAGGCCCGTGACGTCACGGCCCTAAATTTTCTATTGGTGGAATTTCTGCTTTGTTGTCAGTTTTTGTTATTCGATACGCCTTTATCAAATATCGATATACGCAACATCTACAAAGTTGGCGTTTCTTCAATTGTCATATTGTCAATGTCAACCTGTATAACCTGTAACCTCAAATATTTATTAATAATTTCTAATTTGTAAATAGTGTGTGTTCTTTCCAAATTTTCCCAAATTTTATTACTATAGTTATTATTATCGCCAAACTTTCCTTGATATGAACCCTTTACGAGTAAATTTCCGTTATTTTATTCAAAATGAAAAAATTATTGTTATTATTTGTGAAATCAGAAGCTGGCCGAGTTTAGATCTTCAAAAATATTTTTTCTCTTCAAAAACAAGACGATAGGAGAAAAGCCTGGGTGCTGCTGGAGGTATTGAAAAAATGCCCAAAGGACATGCCTATTATGGTTGTAAAACCATTTTGATGTAAGTTTTATGTTTTATTCAATTGAAATATTTGGTAGACTGGCTGTGTTTTAGTGTAAAGTCTAAAAAGCATTTCCCATTTTAGCATTTTCGTTAAAATCGATACGATTGTCGAATCGATAGTTCCCAAACAGACTTAATCCATGTTGAATTTTTTGGTTAGGAGTGGCGGGCTATTTAAATTACAATGATAATTAAACCCTTTTAAATAGAAAAGTAAGGGGTTTTATTTTCCGTGTTATTTCAGGTTTTGCTTAATTGTTTCTACTTTTAATTTTTCACAACATATCAATATCAATTGAGTGAAAATACCCTTTTAAAAACCACGGTTTGGTAGTTTGTTTTTAACTTTCCTTTAAATAGGGTGTTAGTTTTAGATCCTGGGGAAAATTTGTCAGACAGATTCTCCTTTATTTTAAATAATAAACCAACTTTTCAGCCGCCTTTAAAATATCAGCTTTAGAAGATGATGAGAAAAATTGGTTATTTTATTTAGACTTAAAAATATTGTTTTTATTTATGCAATTACGGTACTAAAGGACAAAATAAATGACTTACTTTATTTTTTTTTAGTATCCGTTATTCGTTTATCACTAGCTCATTTATCTAAAATGGGCTGTTTAAATTTTTGTTTTTAAATGTCGACGATACTCCACATTGACGCATTAATTCAACACCAACATCTTTAACGTTTTAAAACAATTTTGTATTTCCAATTTTGGGGTTAAAAAAAATTTGGGACAACGATGAGGCTTTAAAATATCACACATTTTAATTTGCAAAAGTTTGAAAAAAATTTATAGGTAAAAATGTTTTTTTTTTAGTTTTTTTCCCTTTCTATGAGAATAAGGCTTCCAAATTTGATGTAAAAAGTTGTTTAGTACTACATTTTTGAACCTTGGTGGGCCCACCAGCAGCCTTACATAGCACGAATCTGATGCGTGCATCAAATTTGTCTTTTGTAACCTTATCTAGACCCACGCCACGCTTTAAATTTCCCCAAAATTTTAAATCTAAATATCAAAATAAAAGCTCTATGACCGCGAGAAGAACACTTGCCATCTTGGCCACCAGGCCACCTCACTGAAGACTCGCCAATTTCAATTTTTTTTTTTTTTTGATTATCGGGCGTCCCGGTATCGGGTTCGAAGGGCAATGTACACATCAGATACGCGGGGAAGTTTAGCCCCAATGTAATTTGGTCTTAAAAAATTTAAAACTACTCCTACTAGAGACGTTCAGGTAGCTATTTCAGAATTTTTTATTGTGTTAATTTGTTTTATGGTTGTTAAACGTAAGTTTTCTTATAATAGTTTTGAAATATTATTTGGAAAAACAGCAACCAAAATCTATAAATTATCTTTAAATAAATCATATAAATTCTGCAAAATGAAAACGTTTTGTTTTTATTTTTTTTCATGTATTAAGTGAAATAGGTTAATTTTAGGGTATTACGAATTCTACCATTTTTAAACCCCTATTATTATGAGTGTTAAATTAAAAGTTTAACAAACATAATAGGTAGGTACTTAATTATTTTTAGAGACAAGAAGGTGTGTTGGGTAAGTAATTTATTTAGAATATATTTGTTGACAGAATTGGTCCAATTTTGAATCTCAGTACTTTAAGAGGTCGATATTTTTGGATAGGAACTTGGCCCTTATATCATATAAGTGTTTGTGGTGGGATTTATCGTTAATTAAAAAAACACCTAAGAAAATATATAATTTGATATAAAATAAATACAAAAATACATTGTCTTCGTTTTTAAAAGCGTCTTATTTTTTTTTTTTTTGGTACAAGGGAATTAATTTAATTGGTGGAGAAATTCTGATTTAAAATTAAACTAAAAAAGGTTTTAATAAATACCTGAAATGCCAAAACAAAAATTTAATATTCTGGCAATATCTAACTTTTTAAATATATATATTAAAATAAAACATATTTATATTTAAATATTTCATTGGTTTTGTGGCAAATTCATGTCTTAATAAGTTCTTGTTGGATTTAATCGCCTTAATGGTAATAATTTATCATATTAAATTACTCTCTTTCAATCGCAAAACACTAATATCTAAAGGGTGACAAAAGTAAAACCATTCAATAGAGTTAATGTCTATAAATTGAAATAATAAAAATTACCTATGCTTGATGCTGAGGTAATTTCAAAAAACTTAAAATAAATTTTAACACACCCCCCTTTTTTTGCCTTTTTGTAAATTATAAATATAATAGGACGGGAGCACACTTTAAGTCGCTATACCCTGGGACCGGCCGAAGTGGTCCCAACCTCTTTACACGAGTAAACCCAACAGAAATTTTTAAAAATTTTTTAAAATTTTATTAAAAAAAACAATTCTAAACTTTTCCCATGTTAAATGCCGCCATTTTTTAAAAACAACCCTGAAACCCCTTTTTTAAAATTTTAATATAAAATTTTTTCCTTTTTTTTCCAAATTTTTAAATAATTACAAAATTTAAATTGAAACAAAAAACTTTAAAAAGAATTTTAATTAAAAGGTGTCTCAGTAAAAAAAATGGTAAAATGGAATACGACATATGTTTTGTTTCAATTCTAATTATGTTGTTCTGGTTAGTTAGTGTTGTTTCAAATTTTCTGGAAAAATACACAAGGTATTGTATCTTTTTTTTAATGCCGGAACCTGGCCCTGTTTATCCTTCGTTGGATTACCACCCTTTACAGGGTAACAAGGGAAAAGTTGTAATTTTTCAAATTGTTAAAAAGGTATAAGATACTAGATTAAATACGTAGTGGTTGTGCTTACTCTTCTTCTGATCATTTGCTGAGATTTCAAACGAATGATTGATTTTATTTCTTGTAAAAAAACAGAAAAATTTATATTAATTTATCACCCATTTTTTGTCATACATTTTTATATAATCGGCAGGCTTTGGATCGGTTTAAGTTATTGTCTAAATTGGTTTTATTTAATTTATTAATAACTTATATTATTGTTATACCATTCTCGTTACTTCTAGAATAAGCAGTGTTTAAATAATTTAAATTGTATGTATACATTATAATAAAATGTAATAAATGATTCTTTAAAAAAATATGTAGTTGGTCAAGCATTTGATCATTTACCACTGTTAAACCTTAAGGGGATCTTCTAGTGTAGATATCAATTTAAGGCGATTTTTGAAGTGCCGTAAGAAAATGCAATTAATATTTTTACTATCCATTTTGTTGAGTTTTTTATTACAATACAAAAAAAGATTAAAAAATAAAAAAGGAAAATTCAAAAATTGGCAGCTGATAAAGTGGGGTCTCAAAAATTGGCCCGTGACCGTGCCTACGATTCCAACCCTTTAGCAATCTGAGAAAAAAAGATTATCAATGTAGAAAATGTCGTAAGTTCTAAACTACGAAAAAGTTGAAAAAAAATATTCACAACTGCCTTTAAAAAAAAACAATTTTTGTACCCCCTTTTTTACTCTTCCAAGTTTTTTAAAATAGCAAAATTGAAAAAAGTGGGATGCGAATAGTTCCGGACTTAGACGAGTCTATAAAAGACTTCAAAATTTTCAAGTACATCGGTCCAGTAGAACTTGAGAAATTGTGGGTAAGGTCACGGGCCACTTCATCAGCTGCTAAATTTTTTTAATTTTTAACTTTTTTTTTTTTTTAATCTTTTTTTATTCTTGTAATGTTAATAAATAACTCATAACAAAATTTTTTAGTAAAAAATTAATTGCCTTTTTCTTACGGCATTTTAAAATCATCTAAAATTCATGCCTCTACACTAGAATACCCCAAGGATTATAAAAAAAAAAAAAAACAAAGTTTATTCTATTTTTTATAAAAATAGATTTAAAATTATATTTTCAAACCAGATAATTCATTTTAATGTTATATTATTAATAATTAGCACAAATCTCATCCGTTTATTATAAAGTAAGTCCTTTAATACAGTCTTACATACATAGACAACCCGGCATTGTTTTAATATTTTATGCATTAAATATTAAGACCATAACAAGTACAAACGACTCCGAACTATCAAGATAAGGCAACTTAATAAAATCGAACAATAAGAAGATTATGCGCCGCGAAGGGTGTGCCCGATTATACTGACAATCGAGCGGTATTTTAAACTCGATTCTTTACGACCTGGTCACTTCCTGGTGACCTGGGATGCCAATAAGGTCATAATGTGACTGCATGGGTGCTACCTGTTCGTACAACCATATTTAAATAAATATTACTGTTAGAACTGAGAGCATTAAAGCTTTTTAAACGTTTTATTAAAGGAATAATTCACCTTAAGTTTAGATTACACCTAAGATTATAATATCTTACTTTTTTCCTACATTTTAAGGGGAAATGCGGCATTTTTATACAAATTCAAAGTCACTGATTCAAAAATTATACGGGGTAAGAACGAACTAAGCCTGCTCAGCATATTGACCTCGATGAACTTGCAGATCGCGGCAACAAAAATAAAAGAAAAACCCTCCAAAAAATCAAGAACACCAACCCACGTCTCGGTGACAAGTCGGCCACCGTTGTCAAAGATAAAAGGGCAAAAAGAAATTTAAAACTAAATTTTAATTCAAAATTACTTAAAAACCAGTTTAAATTTCTTTTTTATACAACAAAATAAAAATTTTAGTGGAAAAAAATTCTGTACAGCCTTTTTCCCCCCTTCTGTTAAATTTAACAATATGGGTAAAAATTCTACCGACACCGAACCCCCCTCATTTTCTAAGTAATAAATTTACAATGCATGAATTAGACATAGCCATTAAAGGAAGGGAAAATACGTCACCAGGTCTAGATCAGATCTCGTATCCAATGATACAACATTTGGGGTTTTTCGCTAAAAAAAATTTCTTTAGAAATATTCAATGAAATGGACGACATTTATCCACCTATCAACTAAAACAATGCTTAGTAATTTTTTTAAACCAAATAAAGACCCTTCACTTATAGAATCATCCGGGCAATAACCTTATTATCATGTATTTTAAAGACCTACGAAAGACTTGTTAAATTTAGGTTAATTTACTGGCTTATGCATAAGAAGACCCCATCCAATTTTAGGGTTTTTATTCCAGGGAATGGACTAGCGAAGCCATAGCACATCTTGTCGGAGACATACGATTTGGCTTAACAGAAAATAAATGCATCGGCTATTTTTTGCTAATTAAGAATGCATATGAAAGCATAAATTTACAAATATTGGCCCAAAAATGAAATATCTTAATATACCGTCATAGTAATAAGATCAAAAAAAATTTATTTACAGATCGCAGTATAACTATTCACAAGAAACCCCAATATTTAGCTCCAAGAATAACGCATTGGGCATTCCACAGGGCTCATTTTTATCACACTACTTTAACCTGTATACTGGGGACCTTCAAATATTTGGGACAAAACATAACCTGCATCCAATTTTCCGATGACCTGGCTCTATACAGCCAGGAAGCCAACAAAGAAAAAAGCCAACTAAGACTTAACCACATCACTTACTGTCTAAAGAGATACTGCCATAAAAATGGCTTTGACTTATCCATAAAAAAAACTACTGTTGTTTTTTTTATTTGCCGCAAAATTTTCTTATAATGAATACATTACCCTTGGTAGCAAAAGTTTCCTGTAGCAAAAGAATTTAAGTATCTTGGGGTAACATTAGATTTAAATTACTTTGGACAAAACATATTAACAGTATTATTAGAAAAACTAAAAAAGCATTTTTTCCTTTAAACAAGTATGTTCTTTCTCCTGGGGAGCAAATCAACAAGTTGCCTTACTTTTATAGATCATACTTTCGATCAATCATAGATTACGGAAGTTTTTTTTATGGATCAGCCAGCAACTGCCACCTTATGAAAATTGATAAATTGCAATATAAAGCTTTACGAATATGTTTGGGTCTTATGAAACCCGCCAACAGCAGCAATTTTAGTGGAAGCCCTGGAACTCCCCTTTTTAAGCCACAGAAGAGAACTATTGGCATGTAAATTTATTTTAAAAAATTTCATGCAAGACAACATTCACTGCTAGCAAAAATAATACAAAATTTATATATACACACTCACAAATTCATACTGGAATAAAAAAAAAACACCACCGCAGCAGTTGCATACGAAACATACCAAAATTTAAATCTGAATACCACTGAACAGTTGCCCCAGATAAATCTATATAGTATGCCATTTAATGCCCTATTTACAATACCCGATGTGAACATTCCAAATTATCCAGCAGAGCCCAAAAAAAGCTAACGCACACTTTAGGGGAAAAAATCTTTTTCCCAAAGCTAAAAATGCGCTAATTATTTTTACAGTGGTTCCAAGAAACCCAATAATCTTGGGCAGCCTTTACTTGCCCCCAGTTAAATTATCAGAAATGATTAGTCTTAATCCCAATCTTAGTATATTTCTGCAGAAGCGAGCTATTAATCTGCGCTTATAAGGGCCACTACTTTAAAAAATTTAAAAAATTTTAATTTTCTCCGACTCACAGTCCGTTCTCAATAGCCTAAAATATTTTTCAAGAAACAAACTTATATATCCTAATACTTTTATAGCAAAATTTTAAATATTATTTATACAAACAAAAAAATCGAAATACAATTTATTTGGGCAAAGGCACATTCAGGTATAACAAAAAATGAAATAGAGATCAGTTTAACGACGCATCCAAGAAAAACCACGACATTAATGAAAATACTATTAATATACAGGACTTCATTTCTAATATAAAAAGGGGGCATTTACGAAAAAAGGAATAGAGATCCCGGGGATGGTAGCGAAACAAAACATTCTACTACAAAATACATGATAACATCCCAAAAACACATTGGTACTATAAAATCCCGCATCTAGGGAAAATACTTCAACAATATCGATTTAACTTAACATGGACGTTTCCCCAAATCATCTAAATAAAATCGGCGTTAAGGATAACCCCCCTTTTGCCCTTGGGTGAAATGGCACGTCAATCATATCCTGTTTAACTGTCAACCCACCCAAGAACAAATGAATACATTTATAAATTATCTACTTTCTAATAACTTTTCGCTGCCAATATGGCTCCCAGAAATTTTAAAAGCAATAATCCGACAGTGATTGTTACTCTTGGGAAATACTGTCAAGAAATGGGGCCACAATATATAGATTTATTCATAATTAATTAGTAGCATAGCTTAAATCTCTTTATTTTTTTTTTTCCTTTTTTAGGGGCCCCTTTTTGTGTCATACTAAAAGTCATCCTGACGGATCCCAGGAGGGAAGCGTGTGTCCTTGTCCATATGTTTTAATTTTACATATTAGAGTAAACATTTGATCCGTCCAAACACATAGTATGTAAGGCCAAATAGCCAGAAAAAAAAAAAAAAAAAAATTTCTTGACAACGGTCGACTTACCACCAAATCGTGGATTAGTTTTTTTGTTTTTTTGGGTTTTTTTTGGGGGTTTTTTTTTTTTTGGCGGCGATCTGCAAGTTAATAGGACAAGTGTCAATAAGGCTAAGCAGGCTTTCGTTGGTTATACTCCGGGACCTGGACCAAAGTGATCCCATTTTCCAAAAAGTTTTAAGGCGACTAATACCAAAGAAAACATACTGAAACCCCTTTATGTTGACCGATTATTTATTCTCGTACATGTCTCTTTTATCTGTGAATTATGTATCTATGTATTTATGTATCGATGTATCTTTTATCCATGTAACGGACCTTCAATTAATTTTTACCAACATAAAGAAGTCTGATTAACTTAAAAATTTGTATGGGGATCAAGAGCTGATGAAATCCATTTATTTCAAAATTTCCTAATATCCTAAATACGATTAAAAATTTAAAAAAAAATAAAATAACACTTTCTTAAAATTAAAAAAATCGCGATTGGGCAAAGCTAAAATAGCACAAAACGTTTTTAAAGAATCCAGGCAACTCAAAAAAAAATTTAAAAAAAAAAGGGGTTTTTTTACCGACATTCATGTTGGGTTATCTATGGGGTTTTCCTTTTCCATATAAAATTGTTTTATGATCTGTTGACCGTAATAGATTTATTGACAAATATAAGATATACTTAAAATAAATGCTCTTGATTAAAATTACTTTTGATGTTGTTTTGGCACTAAAAAATAAGAAAATAAATAATAGTTTCAAAAAACAAAAAAACACGCTTTATAGCAAACCGAACTAAAATGAGAAAATAAAAAAATAATAAAATAATAAAATATTAAAATAAAAAATAATAAAATAATAAAATAATAAAATAATAAAATAATAAAATAATAAAATAATAAAATAATAAAATAATAAAATAATAAAATAATTAATAAAATAATAAAATTAAAAAAAATAAAATAAAAAATTAAAAAATTTCCCCAAAAAAAAAGTTTTATTTAATTGACAGATCTAGTTTATTATAATCAATAAGATCTTTATGAAATAGTGAATAAAGTATATTATATATTTTTTGATACATTTTTTAGGAAAAAAACATTATTATTTGAGACAAGAACGGACAACAATGTTTCAAATATTGACTCTATCTACCAAATTTCCGTGACTGGAGTGAGGTATATATCGGGAAACGAAAAGACCAGTAGCTTAGAGTTAAAGAGCACGAAAGACAATGGAACGAGGTGAAACGTCAAAGTTAGAGATTGCCAAACACGCTTGGTGAAAACAACACCGCATACAATGGTCGGAAGCAAAAATTATTCATAAGGAAACCCACTGGAAAAACAAATTTAAAAAAAGCGAAACAACCCAAAAAGATTTAAAGCCTAATGAATTCCAATATCTGGAGCCGGGAACCCTGAAAAACATTGTTTTTGAACAAAAATATATATAAGATGTAGTTTTAAGAATTGTTTTTAGTTATCCTTTCGGTGGAGAACAACAAGGGAAAAGTTTTGGTATAATTCAAAAAAGGCTGGGCCAAAATTTTTTGGTTTTTATTTGTTAACTAAGATGACAATCACAATTTGAACTGTGTCTTTTTAAAAACTGTGGTAACAAATTATTTCCCTTTTAAAAAAAAAAACTAGAGGGCTTTAAAACCCCCACCCCACGAGGTAAACAATCAAGATTGTGGAAAAAATAAAAAATTTTTAAAACTTCCTGAACCACCCTCTTCGAAAATAAGAAAGAAAGCTGAGATGGGGCCTTACAAACCAAGGATGGTGTATTTGTTATACACCATGGTGGAAATTGATAACATACGCATCACTGGTATGGTGGGCAAAAATCAACAAAAAAAGCTGTTACAGAACTGGCCAAGGTACAAAACTTCTTGGTTTGCTATAACAGGAGCAATTAAAACAAACCCAACAGCAGCCATGGAGTGTCTTTAGGAGAGGCAAGAATGAGCTACCCCTTCCCCTTTTTACCTTTTAAAACAACAACATAAAAAACATTGGGGGAACATCCTGGACGAGAAAACAGATGATGATTCCCAATACTCATTCATCAAAAACTTGGAGTTTAAATTCAGATCGAAGGAGTGGCAGCAACCCGATCTCCCGCACGGTTAGAGACAACATCTGGTATAAGGATGGTTCCAAAAACCCAGCAGGGAACTAGAGCGGGATTACATTAAAGGAAAATTCACAACTCTTCATTTCACTAGGAAACAAGTTCTGTATTTCAAACGAAAATATATGCTTTACTGCACTGTGCAAAAGAAAAAACAGAAAACTTATAAAAATAAGCGGATCTGCATAATAAAAACGCCCGGGCACTGGAGCACTATAAACCCCAAGGGAACGTCCAAGCTGCATGGGAATGCCAAAAAGAAATGGAAGTCTTGGGGGAACCCAACAGAGTAACCCCTTGTGGGTACCAGGACAATCGGGAATAAAAGGGAACAAAAACAGATGAGCAAGCGGGACAGGGGGCATCCCACCCTACTTTGGACCAGAACCTGCCCCTTTGGGGG
>JAHBCN010016509.1:0-17500 GCA_019359885.1 Listronotus oregonensis
AAATAGTTTGGGGATTTTAAATTCTTTATTGCCCTACAAGATTTTGAGAGGTTACAATTGGATAAATGGTTGTCAAAATAATGTGTTTTTTTTATTTTAATAGATAGGTAAAATATATTACCATAAAAATGTAAAAGAGGGTCAAGAGGTCGTCATTATAAATGTGCAGTGTCTTTTAGAAGTCACGAAACGTATTTCGCAAACGGCAAAAACGAAATCTGTAAAAATTAGTACATAGTGTTTACTTCTTCAAATAAAATAAGCAACTTTCTTTTTCTTAAATACAAAACCAAATGGCCAGGCCAAATATCGGTTATTCAGAAATAGTGTACAATTTTTTTCGTAAGCGCTCTTATTAAAGTTTATATTAGGCCTACTTGGTAGAAAAAGTGTAAAATAATGCAAAATATTACTAGATAACAAACAGCTCTTTTATTGCCATGAATTCAGCGCCCCGCTCTTACTAAAACCTTCAAATGTTAGAATTTTTTCTATGTGGTTGCTGAAATATGACAACTTTGTATTTTCATTCAAAATTTAAGAACACGAAAAGGTGGCTCTATGTAATTCTTATTTCTTGCTCAAATATTATACAAAATATTGCAGCCATAATTTGTTTCTAAGCCTACACACATTATTCTGCGGGGCACTATGACACTTCAGTGGTTTTTATCATATAAGGCACTATAATACTTGGGAGACATGGATTGGTTACCTATGGAAATACTTAACTACTTCTAGCATTCAGTATAAAGCACATCATCAACCCTTTAGTTTAATACGAGCCAACTGTCTTCACATGGCGCACTAACAGATTTCAGAATCGCACCATCTAAACTGCGATAATCCGAACTCCCTGAGTCACCTTCCGGTAATCTATTTATACTTTTTCTTTATTGAATTTTTTTAATTTTAATTGTTTCCTACAGGTAATCGTAATCCATCTGGTATTGGTAGCCATATAACAGATTATTATAGGAAATAATATTTTCCCATAATTTCCATAATTCGCCAGCTTGGTGACTTTGGGAGTGGACGAATTGAAGGCTTACGTGCGACAAATGTGTCCATTAAAAAAATTTGGAGAAAAACAAACTTATCTTTACGTATTATTTTAAGATGTTATTAGGCTTAAACATCGATCCAAAGAGGACGAGGATTTAAAGCTAGAGGCACCGGACGTCGTAGGGCAACAATAAAGCCTCAAATCGCCGACTAAGGCTTATGGCTCTAAGAGATCGCTTTACTTAGACTCGGTAGTTAGTGGTTTTAAAAGCATGGAAAAGTAGTTAAGATGCGTACAGTATATTGCCAAATAAAAAGTTTTAGCCTTTTTTTAATTTTTTAAGTATGCCTAGGTTGTAGATTATCTAGGGAACAAGTTAAAACAGTCATTATTATTTTAGGTATGCTCTGTGCATAAAAAAATTCTGTTAAATTACAGGTTTTAAATTCAATTATACCTAGAGTTTACTTTTTTGAGCAAAAATAAAAATATTGAGCTAGAAACATAAAAGTTATTGCTTTTTGCTAATTTTCTTCGATAGATCGCAAAAATAACAAGCTTGATTGCATTAAGCACATAAAGTTTATTAGCAATTTTCAAAAAACCATAAGATTGTCGAAAGTTAAAATATGACCTTCTAAATATAATAATTTACCAAACTTTTAAACTTTAATTTTACTAACCAGAACTAAATGCAAAGCTAGTTATCGATCTTATAGTTACACGGTATATACACTAAACAAAAGTGCCAAAATATAAGGTTAAGGAACCTTCCATAAAAATAAAATAGTATAAATAGCGAATTATTAGATGGTTTAACCAAAAATACCACAGCTAATTTTTTTCTTGGCGGTAGTGTTCGTTTAAACCATTGAAATTTATGTTCAGATCTTAAACTATTTAGTACTTTTAAGTAAATTAAGCATAAGGACTGATTCAGCATATTCAGTAATATGAGAATATGGCCATAATTTGCTTGTGCTGGCTGACGTCTATTTGTCACTCAACACATCGAATGTTTTTGTGATATATAAATTATTATGATTTATAATACAAAAATGTCCAAAAATTACAAAACAGCAATTTTTTATAATTTGCAAATGATTAACAAAATATATATATATATATATATATATATATATATATATATATATATATATATATATATATATATATATATTTTAAATATATATATATATATATATATATATATATATATATATATATATATATATATATATATATATATATATATATTTTTATTTACAATTGTTGACTCTAGAAAAAGTATTTTATTTAAATTATATTGTTTTTACACAAAAATTAGTAATTCATAAATTAAGAAATAGATATGTTTAGTTTGGTTCGTTTACCAAGGTGGACAT
Source organism: Listronotus oregonensis (assembly GCA_019359885.1). NCBI lineage: Eukaryota > Metazoa > Arthropoda > Insecta > Coleoptera > Curculionidae > Listronotus > Listronotus oregonensis. The sequence goes on from JAHBCN010016509.1 coordinate 2,392, forward strand.
CTTTTTCTATTTTGTTCCTTAAAACAATTTTAAATAAATTAACAATATTAAAACACACACACACACACACCAGGGTGTTATTTGGATTTATGTGGATTTGTAAGAGTCGAATTATCAAATTTAAAGTATGTATAATTTTGTATAAAGATGTGTTGCTGAATTTATATAATTAACTATAAAAGGTAGTATTAAGTAAAAACTATATATGGTAGTTGTTTTCAAATATCTTACTATTTGGCGCATTGAAAAATATAAAGAGGCTTTTAATTTAATTTTTTTTTGTTCTTGCTCAATATTTTTTTAATAACTTTATTTTTGTAAATGCTCATTAAAAATAAAACAAAAAAAATTAAAAGTATACATTTTGCAAAATTTACAAACTTATTTTTTTTTTTGACTTGTTAAATATTTTTATTTTTACAATTTATCAAAAATAAAATATTAAGAGAAAATAAAACTGTCAATCTCTTGATTATTTTTTTTTTGAAATCCAAAAATTGATATTCTTGGATTTTTTAAAAATTATTTATCTTTACACAAAGAATATAAAACACTTTTTTACACAATTACTATAAGTTGCTAAACTTAAAAAAATGCATTTATTGACGAAAAACTAATGGGTAGCGCGAGAATAATTTATGAATATAGGAATTGCAATCTATTACTATTATTGCTTTTACTTTATTTGCACAAAAAAATATGTTACTGTTTTTTTAAGGATTGTTAATCTTTTTGTTAAGCATGCTTAGTTCTTGTTTAATTTAAGTAACTTTTTATTGCAATCTTTGTTGAAACTCTGAACCAAAATTTTCTTGCATTTTTTTATACAAGAGTAATGTAATAAAAACAATTAGAATAAAAATGTAAAATATATTAAAACCAGTACTTAGGTATCTAGCCATCAAGTTATACTATAAATATATATTTTGAAAATAACGATTACTAATAACTGAAATTTTAAGATTAAATTTATCAGGTTAGTTTTTGATTATTAACTTTCCCTTCATTCGTACGCCGAATTAATGTTCTGGTAAGTACGGATCTGTAGCAATCGTTTCTATTACCCATTTTATTGGGTACCGATAATTAAACTTGGAGATTCTGGAAGGACCCAGCCTATAATAGGGCCTACATAAAACCGCCTCTGCTTTTATTGTCCCTCTTTGCGTGTCATATCACTTCGGGTCCGAATTAAATCGTGCTGACCGCATTGAATTGCGGTCGAAGACGGCTCGAAGCTCGGCCATTCTGACGACACAGTTAAGCATGTAATTAAATTGCGTTGTTTGAAATAAATTTCTCCACTAACAGGGTTGTCTGGAAGCCCAAATTGCACATTTTTGGAATGGTTTGTGCTTACACAGCCAAATATTACCCATAAAATTAATTTATGGTATGTTTAATTGCTGCTCATAAACATTTATAATTCCTGTTTGTACAAATATTCCTTGGAAGGTCATAAACAAGTGCTATAAAAAATGTGTGCAGTAATTAAAAGGCCAGTTTAATAATTAAGACTGCTGTATTCCTAAAATAGTTATTTTCTAAATACATACAACATTACTTAGAATTTAAGCCAATCAATATGTTGTAATTTATTTAATAAATGCAGGTAATTAGACTTCGTAGAAATTAACTGGTTTATAAATTATTTATTTACATTATCTGTTTTGTATAAATAATTAAGGTATTACTCTAAAAATAAATATTTTTAAACAAAGTAGGTGACTTATGTTGCTTAATATATAAAAGTTTAACAAATAAATGATTTCTTTAAATTATATTGTCAATAAAAGCGCCAATTCAAGTAATAAAAATTAAACCTATTTTTAAATACAAAAAAAGTTTTTTTAAGTGATTTTGTCAGAAATAACCTTATTTTGTCAGAGTTGTTTTTAGTATTTCTTTATAATAACCTCTGGAACAATCTGATTTAAAAAAACTTTACGTTGGAAATGAGTCTTTAAAATTATAATTTGTGATATATGACTTACCTTTTCTTAATAAAGTTACTAAAATTTGTTATGAAAGCCAAATACAATGCATTAATCTCAGAAAAATAAATAGGTCTGAAATTACGTTAAATAGAACAAATTCGCCTCGAAACATATATGTGTTATCATATTTGTAACAAAAATGTAAGTTTTGTTGACTTAACCAGGCTTTAAGCACATATCGTATCTTGGCTCAAATAGCGCCGTAACTCAAAAAAAAGGTTTTCTTGCATTATTACAATCTTAATACTACAAAATTCTATCTCAGAAAGTCATATGTCCATTTAAAGTATTTGTGTCTAGCTAAAAGTAGGTTCATTATCACGTCAACGGAAATCAATGCTCTTCTAAACTTATACACAATGTCGGGTTGTGTAAAGTGCTTGCCTAAGTTTTTCATAAAGTATGGTTTCTCTGGTATTTACTAAGGCTTAAAGCCAAGTACTCCCCTCCGCCAGAAAAATTCCGGGGACCTCGAAGTCCAATTTAAATTCCCAATCGTGCACATTAAATTCTTTTAAATTTTATAGAAAAAATTAAAGAAATAAGAAAATTTCGCAAATTATCGCATTTAATTTAAACCCTTTCTCATAATTTAAAGTTTACATTTAATTAAGGTATAATTATAAATCATAAACACAAAATTAATCCTATTTTTATGTATTTTTCAAATTTAGCACTTAAAACCGTTAAATCTAACATTTATAAAAAATATATTTTTTGAATTTAACAAAAAAATATTGGACTGCAACAGAAATGTTTTAAAATTATTATATATTGCTTATAATTTATTTACTAAGCCTCACATAATTTATATTTTTTATTGAAGTCGGCCTTATGTTTATGTTGTAACTACTTATAAATACATAAGTATATTTATTATACATTAAATTTTAAAAACATTTTTTTTATTATTTATGCATCTACATTTAAATGTAAATAAATTATAAATTTATAAATAATTAAAAAAGAAGAATCTATTAAATACGTTGAGAAAAAAAATGAACAACGGCTTGCTTCAATCTCTTAGGATAAGATTTGTCACTTCACACGTCCCGAAAAATTATCAAGGTAAAGTTTTTGAAGGTAACTAGTGCGGGCAGTTGTTGAAAAATGCTGACAAACTTTAGGATCCTTACATTTACGGTGATTATGGGCCCCTTAAACTAGTACCATATATGTCGGCCTTCACAACAATGGACAAAATTCTGAACAAATATTTTTCTACAAAAATGTGGATCTAGATAAAAAATAATTAAATAACTTTATAAATAACCAATGTCTCTATTACTCTTAAAATCCACGGTCTTCTGGTTTACTTAGCAAATTGTTTGGAAACGTTAAATAAAAATTGACTTAGTTTTTGGTCAGAGCATGCTAGATATGCCGTCCATAAAAATTTTTAGACTACTGAAATAAATATAAAATAAATGTGTTAAGTGACAAATCTTATTTTAAGAGCTGTTGTTTTTTTTTCTCAATGTATTTAAACAGATTTTTCTTTTAAAACGTATGTTTATAATTTATTTACATTTATTTGTAAATCTTTTTAAAACGCCATACTCAGTGTGCAGAGCGTAAGCGCCCTCTCGCAAACATATGTAAATGCGTATATTAATTAAAATGATTTTTATGTAATTTAATGTATTAAATGTACTAATGTATTATAAGTAGTTACAACATAAACAACCTTACTTTATTTTAATAAGTTATTCTTTATTTCGATATCATGATGATTACTTTAATAAAAAAGATAAATTTACACAATTTATCTTATCTACTAAATAAATTATAAGCAATATATACTACTTTTTAAAATTTTTGGTGCAGACCAATAACTTTTTTGGGTAAATTTAATAAATATTTTTTTATAAATGATAGATTTACCAGTTATAAGTGCTACATTAAAAATAGCTAAAAATATGATACATTCTGTGTGTATGATTTGATATTTATTCTCTAAATTAATTGTAAAATTTAATTTATGAGTAATGATAAAATTAAATGCCAAAATTTGCGAAATTTTTCCATTTCTTCAATTTCTCTATAAAATTTAAAATAATTTGATTTTTTATGAATCTCGAGAAATGTAGCAGATACGATTTCAATTTAAACTGAATTTTGCAGTACAAACATAGAGTATTCGGGTACCGCGCCCCGTTACCTTTCACATTTTTATTTATCTTACCCATGCTTCAGGAGTACCGTGCCTAGTCGTCCAATGTTTTCTTAAATTTGGTTGTGCAGGTTTGAAAAAGGAACCAGTTATTAAATCAAGAGAATAATTTTTTGAAATTATATATCTAATTTTTTTTGTGGTAATATTTTATTTGGAACACATTATTTTAATTCTACTAAATATACTTCTAGCAACTACCCTCTTAACGATAAATATCTTAAACAATAAAAATGCTTAATTGCAGAAATTTTAAATGCGCGGCAATGTGTCTAGCTTAGCAGCAAATTGCTAAGGCTGTTTTTTCTTTATCTTAATTAACTTCCTGGTGTTGATAACGAATGCTAACTGAGTCGGAAATATGCCAGTGGGATCTCCGCGGGTCAGGCCCCCCCGGAAATAATAGATCTGCATATTTATGGACGTTTGCAGTTAACGATGGGCCGTTACGCACCGCTCCACTCGCTGGGCGGTTTCTCGGCAATAATCCCGGCTTACGGACAGGAAATGATAAAGGAAGCGAGAAAATGACGTGGGAGAGAAACGCATCCCGAGCGCTCCCGGTCGATGTTGCCTATCTTTATCAAAAATCGTAAATCTGAAAATCTGACATTTTTATGTTAACGGCTTAGGTACCTACGGCCACGGATCATGGGGGAGCTTACCTAATGGCCTAGTTTAGGAACAATATTTTTTGGTGTTAGGAAAAGCTAAACCTATAAATAGTGTTTAAACATCAGTTGTTGAGTTAAAAGTATTCCTAAAATATTTTTCCAGTTTATCTAACATGTTAGGGTTATTAAAGTCAAGTTTTAAAACGGGCAATACTTTGCTGCTTTGGCAAAAGTAGCCGAAATTAGATACTACTTTGGAGGCGTAGATTTGGATGTTTTTTTATTTTACGGTTGATTTTTTATACTATAAATCAACGCAGTTTACTTTCTCGCTTATTTGTGGATTTTTGGTAAATACTTAGCTCCAGTAGAATAATATTTAATAAAACTGGACAAAAACTATTTTTAATCAAATATAATATGTAAATAAAAGTAATAATAATGGGTTCTCAAAAACTATGGCCAAATTTTAGTTACCATAGTTACTTTTTTCAATACTTTTACACATCTGCTTACTAAAAAAAAAATAAATCCCATTTAAAAGTATAAATCTCAAAGTATATGGACACGTTGAGTTGCCTAACTTTTTCTGGTCATAACTATTGGTTTACCAGATATGAACAGGTAAGGGGATATTGCAATTTGCACCCATCTACTTACCATATGAACTGTTTACTAAAATAAAGAAAATTTTACTGCAAAGCCGGTAGTATAGGGTTGTCTGCAAATAATGGGTCAAGAATCAGGGCTTTAAAGTTTAATTTTTTTATTTTAACTTAAGAAAATTTCTAACAGCTTTATTTATGAATAAAAAAAACGAATCGGGAAGGTATACATGTAAATTATTAAAATAAAAATATAGTAAAATGATACAGGGTGTGCCAAAAAATTTTTTTACCTTTAAATTTAAAACATTTCCAATTACGTTATCTATGAAATTATAGAAAAAAAAAGTATGTGAGTACGTTGACAAGGAGTCAATTCACAATTTTATATCTGAATCACTTTAATCCTATAACTAATTTTTGAATCTGTCAATTGAGCCAAGACGGTAAGTCAGAGACCCATACTATATAACATTGAGATTGCAATTTAAGTGCCTATTTAAAAATACAATAATATACAAGGTGTTCCATTTAAAAAAAAATACAAAAAGTAACAGTTTGCGGATCTTGGCAACACTACGTGGTTTTTTATAGACTTTTAAATTGATTTATTGACTGATCAAATGCTTTATTGTAAAAAAGATACACAAAAAAAATTAAAATTAGCCAGTGTCACACAGTGATCTGGGCTAGGTTATAAGTAGTCAAATCAGACATCCTGATATCATCCTTAAGTGATGCTAATTAAACCCCTGAATAATTCCAGGAATTTGACGCATTAAAAGTTAATCCCTAAATGAAATCTTTTTTAAGTTACAGAGGGTTCATTTAGTATAATTTTGGTGCGTTATTACCATCAGCCTGAAGAAAAAAAGTTAAAATAATAATAAGTAAGACAAAAATTATTTGTGGAAAAAACTAAAGACATATGCTTGTAGGGTAAGGAGTGGGCTTTTGGGGCGTATTGAAAAAAAAATTTAGAGGTTTTGGTTTTTACGTTATTGTTTTTTTTTAATAAAACGTTCTTTTAAAAGTAGTTCCTGCTAGTTTTATAGACTAGATCTTTTAAAGTCTACCCAGGCCCGGCTTGCTAGTATATATAAATTATACATTTACCCTCCGTGACGCGCCCACGAGGACAACAAAGATAAACTCTATGTAACGAATCCGTATTTGCACTTGCGCAGTATAAATATTAAAAAATATAAAAGTTATGCAAAAAGTAAGACTAGGAAATTATCTGGTTAATTTTTTTGCGCAAGCGGTATTTGGGAAGGATATATCTAGAATAGAGAAATATGGGAGTATTATACTATTAAAATGTTTTTTGTCATACAATTTTTAATTTTATGCAACATAATTAAAACTGTAACTGAAATCGTGTTTTTCATTACTTTATCTATTTTTTTATCGTGTAATTGACCAAATCGACTTATTTTGACTGATTTTAACGTTTCTAATTGATAATACAAACAAACAGGTTCGATTGTTCTGTGTTTGTAAGTAGGTGGAAATACCACTGTCTAGGCAATGTGAAATTTTCGCTGAATTTTTTTGATTTTTAACGTGTCTTATGGATAAATTTACACATGAGTAAAATATTCTTTAAAATTCTTTAATGATGACAAAGTGACTTATGACCGCTTTTTGACCTAGTCAGATCACTGTGCGTCGTAGTCTTCTCGGTTACGTAATTGCATCCATTCTAAAGATAATCGCTTTTAAGTTTGAAACGGTGCATCACAGACTCACGATTTTATATATTGTTGAATTTGTCTTTGAAAGGGCTACCAAAATTGTTTAAAAATTAGAATGTTCTATTTAAAAACATTGTGTCGCCACGTTGTTTAAAAAAAAAATTAAAAATATTATAAAATTTAAGATACTTTTACAAAAAATAAGTTTTATAACAAATTTATTATCGTATAACTAGTAGTTTCCAAGAAAAGTTATAAACCCTTTATTCACTGGTTACCCTCTACCAATTAACAAATAAAGACAATAAACGTCCTAATATTTTTGTATTATTGAAACCATAACATTGTCTAATACCTTCAAGGAAACGTATACAAAGAAAATATCTTTCAAAATTTTTTCTCTTGGTAACGTGCAGGTCACCTACAAAAAAACTTAAAAACTCTAACAATAAAAAAACTATTTTGTTTTGGTGACAAGGTTGCGATTTAAGGATATTAAAAAAAAATTAAAATGTTTGATAAATTTAACGGTTATTAAATTTAAAACTGAATAAATCTTGCTTTAAAATTTTTGTAAACTAATGAAAAATAAATATATTGTGACAGGTATATGTTTTAATTTTAAAAGCAAGAACGGTGGTAAGTAAACTGATTTTAAGGTTCCCTAAAATTACCTTAGCATGAGCAAGGGAAACCAAGTATAACACTGGTCAACCTTTGATCTACGCGGGATCGCCAGGTACTATCAGGGTTTTTGGGGTCGCTGATTACGACAAGAGGGTCGGTTAATCTTCATCAAGGTCATTTGAAGGTCAAGTGGAGAAAAAAGCATAGGCAAAATCTGGAAAAATTCAGGCATATAGATAAATCCGAAGTGTAAATAAACGCCGGATTCGTATTCAGGGACTTCATATGCATACATTTTTCCAGATCTTTAAATGACCTTAAACCTGACGTGATGAAGGTTAACCAATCCTCTTATCGTAATCAGCGACCCTAAAAATCCTAGTAGCACCTAACCGCTTCCGGCGTTCCCGCGTAGATCAAAATGTTGACCAGTCTTATTTATATTAACTAAAATAAAGGCTGAGCAGTTACGCTTATTTAAAACACTAAAGTACTTTATTTTACGTGTTTAACAAAAAATCTTTGCTAAAATCGCTCTACTTTATTTTGTCATTATTATTAAATGCATGTTAAGATTTTAAAAGTTGAATTTTGTATTCTTTTTATGTGTTTGATGCTTTTTTGTACGTTTGGCTAATGGTCTGGTTATTTCTAGTTAGTTTAAAGTTTCACCTATATGAATTTATTGCTTTTATAATTTAAAAATCTATATGTATTGGCAGGTTTTTTAGTATTTCTGATATAATTATATTTGCTTAAGAGAAGTACAATTTAAAAATATATATATATTATAAATAAAATTAATTATTTATTATATTTTTACCGATATATATTTTATATATATTTTTTTTATATTTTAAATATTATGTAAATATATTTTAACGTAAAAGGAAATAAGGTCAAAAAATTATTTAAATCGACATTTTTGAGATATAATGCAAACTGGTGCTCGACGAAATCTTATTTTAAATTTTGAACTTTTATTTATTTACTTTAAGTATAATATATTAGAACAAATTATTTTTTATTTTTAAGTTTATTTAAATTATACTAAGAAAACAGCAATAAATATTATTATTCCCCAAAATACGGCAACGAGGCAACCATCAGCTTCCTACAACATTGGAGCAAGTTGAATTTATTTTGGAGCTTTGTGAGGGATTAGAAATTAAAAACGAAATGGCTTTGGCCCTTTTCATGTTAATTAAGAAACATTATGTCGACGCTTTACTTTCCAGAAGAATCCTCAAGAAATATTGTGAAATAAGAATAACGCCCTGAAACCATTAAAAACAAATAAAATTTATACGTTTTAATTAAAAACCCATTAAAAAATATATTGCTAGGAATAAAGCCTAATAAATATTCATTTAAATTTTTAAATTGAAAAAAAACTTTTTTATTAATAAATTGTATTGAAGCACAGTTAGGAAGTAAACAGGATTTTTTTTTCTTTGGCATCCACCATGACTCTTTCCTAGAGCGTCTACTTATGGGACAAATATCATTTTCCTTCGGTAAGATAATTAAACCACGTTTATGTAATTAAATTATATATATATATATATATATATATATATATATATATATATATATATATATATATATATTATATATATATATATATATATATATATATATATATATATTTAATTTTCTTAAACCATTTATTTATAATAGTTTCTTGTTTCTTGGGTATAGGTTTTTGTTATTTGTTATTTAAGGAAACACATACTTTGACGTTTCGCCCATTATATTGGGCTTTTCTAAAAAACATTTATTTTTGGTTATCAACCTAAAAACAAAACAAAATTAACCATAGATTTTACATATACATAAAAGAAAAACAAACAACAAAAACATACACGACTTACAATGGCACTATGATGATTTAATATACATTTAAAAACATTGTTTTAATAATTTTTAATTTTTAAAATACGCACCTCGAAGAAACATCTTGGTAATCGGACTATTTAAATTGTATTGGTACAAATAACTTAGAATATGTTAAAAAATGCTTATATTTTATTTTTTGTTATTAGGAATTTTAGATTTATAAGAAAAGTAATGTTGATTTTATTTGTTTTTTTTTATTTAGATTTAATTTATAAAAGTAATTTACAAAATTTATATACAGGTTGGTTTAAAAATTAGGGGTTAGGATGGTTAACATATTAGATTATGATATATGTGGCTGAGGTTGCTGATATCTTGTTTGTCATTGAGAGCTTGTGGTTCTTTTTTATATGAATCATTTCCTTAATTAAAAGTTTCTGGTGATGATTTTCTTGGGTAAGAATTGCAGTGTTTTTAAAATCGAATTCATGTTTCAAATTTGCTTCATGTTTGTATAGAGCTGTAGAAGCGTTTTTCGTATATTTGTGCCCATTAAGTCTGCTATCAAGATATTGTGTTGTTTTACAATATATTTTTTGGGCAATTTAAACATGGAATTGAGTAAACCAGGTTTGACTTTTTTTTCTTAGGGACTTGGCTCTTTAAGGGTGTAAATAGTGATGATAAAAGGTTTTGGGCCTTGTGGCATACAACTATGTCATGATTTGCCAGAATATATTTTATTTTTTCGGACAATTCCTGGGAGTATGGCATGGCAACATATTTTTTTACCCTGTCAGTAACTGTGATATTTTTAGTATTATTTTTATTGTTGTAAAATTTAAAAGTGCTTTGTTTGATAATTTTGTTTATTTGTTTAATGGGAAAATTATTTTCTTTCAACGTGTTTCTAACTTTTTTTAAAATTTGTGGACGTAGTTCTGGTGAAGTTAATTTTAATGCCCTATCAGTTAAACCAATTATTACACTATTTTTTTGTGAAATTGGGTGATTTGAGTTATAATTTAAATAACGTCCTGACCAAGTATTTTTTGTGTACCATTTAGTTTTAAGGTATTCGCTATTTTCACTTCTCACGATTTTATTGCGCGATAGTGGAGCTAAAAACAAGTCAGCAAAAGTTTATATGACATATGTGTCAAAACTTGACAGATTTTTGTCTAAACGATATCAAAATTACAAACTCATTTGCTATTAAAATAAACTAAATTTTAGATGTTTTAGTCTACAAACAAAAAAAATGTTTTCCCCAGTTAAAAATTTTAAAAACAATTGGCAACAGCTTTATTCGTAGCGTGGAGTCCGTAAAGTCAATCGGGCATTGTGCAATTGGGAATATGCCGATATGTTGGTAATTTACGGCGAGGCAAACCAAAATGCTAATCTAGCAGCTCACATTTTTCGTGAAAGATTTCCAAAACGGTACCAAACAGTTTTGAAAACGGGACGTGTGCAACCGAGAAAACCTGGGAGGTACATAACTGTGGAACAAGATAAAAGAATTTTGGAAATTGCGGAAGAAAATCCTGGTATTAGTACGAGATCATTAGGCTGCGAAGCAAAATAAAAAATGCTGTTTTTAAACATATTAATTTGTGTTCTTAAAATGAATATTCAGCTTAATTTTGTGGTAAGTACAATTATTCTTTAATTACAAATAAAAACCCCAAATAAAGTGGAAAAAAACGTAATTTTTACGCAGGAGGCTGATACATAAGAGCTGCGTACCTGCATACCGGCCAAAAAAAATCAGAAAATAGGCCAAACAATAATTTATTGTTTTTTATTACTTAAATTTCTAAATTAAGTATTTAAATAAATTGCAAGAAGTAATTTAAATGTAAATAAACATCTCTTACAAAAAGTTTAAATATGTAAAACCTTGCAAAAAAACGTTCGAATTTCGATAGAGAGGGAAACTATTTTTGGCATAAGAACATTTTGTAAAGAAATTGTTGTATGCTAGTAGCATGGAAAGTACAATCATAAAAGTTCCAACCATTTTAAAACTTTAAGAACCAAAATTTGATTAAGCATAATTAAAGAGCTTTTTTTTTTTTTCATTTTTATGATAGTCCATAAAGCTTGTATGAAACCCAACTACTAGGTAGCGTGGATGCCGGGTTTTTGAATTTTCAACCATGCGAGCGATATAGAAACCCCACCCACCTTTAAATTTTATTTACAAAAATTTACTATCCATTTTATTATTTGTAAAGCTATAAAATTAAAAAGTAACCAAAAATAATATTTAGAAAAGAAAACTAATTAAGATGACACTTTGTCTCTGCCGCCTTTGAAAAAGCCCGGTTTTTAAAAACCTTAGCTTTTACGGAAAACACCTTCAATGCAGAACCTATGTCTTTTTGTGTTATAAGGGTAAAAGAGCAATATTTATTCCCTTCAAGCCATACGTAAGGGTGTTTTTTAAGTTTAAGATTTAATAAAAGCTTAATTTTTACATTATACGTAAAAGAGTACTCTGATAGCAGCAAAAAATTGATATTCTGTGAAACAGTTAGGCCCTCAACAGAAAAAAGTTATATTTACCTTATCGAACATGATTTACGATGTACGAAATATGTGTAGGTGTGGATTATTTCCCATGCATCCAAAAATGAAAAGCTAACATTTGGACTGTAATTGGTTTTATTTTTATATTAAAGGTTTACTACAATATACACTTTTTACACGATTGTCTGGTGTAAATCTAATGTTTTTTAATGTTCACTTGCATGTTTTTATATAGGTGATATAAAGTTTTTTTATCACCTTTGGCATTTTACACTACGCCAAAATATGTTCAGAAGTTCATTGGAGACGAAACATTTTATTTAATAAAAAGGCTTATAAACTTATACTTAAACAGAAGAGAAAAACTTAATTGCAATTTTTATTTGTTAGAATATAAAAAGTTACTTTGAGTCTAGAAATGGAGTAGCGAATTACTCCCATATTCTGCACGCTAGAGCTGGCTAACCAATTGCTGCGCATTGTAGTTAGTTGAAAAATTATTTTATTTATAAAAAAAATGTCAATTTACGAACAGTATTTTTGTTCTAAAATTGTTTAGTTCTCAAAAATATTTTAATACATAAAATATATATCTGTGGTGATAAAAGGCCTTTAACCCCTTTAAGATCCTATTGTAAAAATAGTATGTATCTTAGGGAATTTATCTATTCCAAAATGTCGTTTAGAATTAAGTAAATGTGGTATGAACTTCAAAGATAGCTAATTACCTCATACCAAAGTTGCAAACAATATCAAGGGATACTAAGAAAATAACTTAAGACAAATTAAAATTGTATTTATATATATATAAATCTATATTCCAGCAGAGAAAAAAATTTTAGGCATTTTTATAAAATCAGTTCTCGTAATAAAATTACCCTATTTGAATCGACTTTATGTAAAACAAGATCTGGCATAGACCCGTAACGCGTCCCCTAAACCTTTATTACCTTTAAGCATTAAATTCCTTAGAAAGATGTCCTGTATTTAGCAGCAAAATCATTGCGTAGATTTAATAATCTGCTATAACGTAATTCTTAATTATTTTTTAAGATTCTTTTTTTTCTAGTACACAATAAGTCATAATTTTTAAAGTTAAACATCTAAAAATAAACTGTTATTATTACAAAAAAAATTATTTGTATAAGAAATAAAAAATGTATAATTGTTGTATTTTGAATAATTTCAACATTCTCTAGCGAGACATTTATAGAAGTCTTATTTGCTGCACTATAATTTAGAAAAGAAATTAAACATTTTTAATGAACTAGTTTGGTATGGAATCTCTAAAAGAAAAATTAGAAATATGACCATAACAATGCTGTCACAGCTTTAGTTCCTGTTAGCCAAATTCCTGTGATGTGTATTAAAAATTTTAGGTTGTAAAAAAAGTCATTACAAATATTGAAAAAGTATTTCTATTTAAACCTTACTTTAATCAAACATTGGAAAAAAAAAGATAAAAAGAAAATACTAGATTTTTGTTTGTGGGTCAAAAAGAAGATCTGAAGGTTAAAAAATATATTTTTTTAAAGTTTGTTATGTCCTTTGATAATTATACATTTTTTCTTAATGGAACTGAAACATCCAAGCACGCCAGGTACTAAATTCAAAACATTTTAAATTAAAAATAACAACGTCAGAAAAATAATAAACAATAAAACATAATATTTTTAAATAAACAAATATAATTTCAACAGGATGGTTATCCAGCTCATTGCACTCATAAAGTTGATTGTTAGAAATGGCTCTGGTTTTTGGCCTCCAAGTAGCCCCTACCTAAGAATGGCCGATATAATTTTATGGGGTCATTTTAAAAATTTTTGTGTTAGTTTAATACCAAATAAAGTTAAAGTGCTAAAAATTATCTAGGCTGTCCATAGTGTCCATTCGATATCCCACTTTTGTCTCCAAAATGTACTTTAAATATAAATAAAATATTTTTTTCTAAAAAGTCGCAAACTTTTTTATATTTTAAAATTGTTCATATTTATAAATACAATAATTTTCGTCAAATATTTGGCTTAAAAGTGGGTTTAAGAAAAATATTTTAATTTCGTTAAACCTTTTTTTTAATCTTTGGGAGATTATACTGGATTTTATTAAAAATAAAAAGCAGTTTATTTCTTTTCATTTTTTGATTAATGATGCGTTGTTAATTATATTTTTGTTAGTATTTTATACGTCACTTAAACTGCAATATAAACTGCTTTTAAATCCTAGAAAAAATATAATATGATATCTTATATCAAGAAAGCTAAATTCTAGTTAAATAAAATTAAAACCATTGTTTTTTAATAAATCAACCTTGCAGCTAGAATCTGAGTAGATACATTGGTCTACAATATCACCTATTTTATGTAATTATGTTTTAGACAACTTAATTCAGGATTGTTTGACCTATATGCCTTTTCAAATTCCATTCGTAAAAAGATATGCTGATGATCTACTGCTTGCAGTACCTTCAATACGTATAGATGAAGCGTTAGAGCTCTTTAATAATTTGATAGGAACTTCAATTTACGGTGGAAACTGAGAACAATAGGAGCATGCCATTTCTGGACATGTTAGAAAAGAGATGAAAATAATGTCAAAGAACATCATGGTATGAAAACCATATTGTCAAATAGATTTATCAGTTTTTACTCGTTTCACCCTTTTAAAGCTAAAATCAACCTAGTGCTAGGTAGAAACGTACAGCTATTAAACTAACACATCCGCTACTTAGAAAATAAGCTTTGCAAGTAAAGGTATATTGTTAAGCAATTCTTACCCAGAAAAATTTTTAACAAATTTCTGTATAGTACTAAATATAATATACCAGAAAATATATTTGAACCCAACAGTCAACCAATATCACTTAACACTATGACTTCACTAATACCTACCATAGAAAATGTGACTCCATTACCTTCACAAAACAATGAATTAGAGGCAGCACCTTTGTACTGTTTGCCTTATATAGATAATTTAACAAAAAAATTGATCAATGTATTTAAAGATGTTAATGTAAAGATAGCAA
>JAHBCN010016510.1:0-19436 GCA_019359885.1 Listronotus oregonensis
ATATTTATTTAGTTTTAAATAATTTTTAAATGTGATGATATTACATAAAAATATTTTATATTCGCATATTTAAAAAAAAATGGATTAAACAGGAAATTCTATTATAATACATGTGCCATACATAGATTAACTAGTTTTCGAGAAAATAGCTTTTGATAATGTTATAGTAACTGCCATTTTTATAGTTTTGTTTTAAAACAAATTAAGATAAAAGAGGAATAATGCGATTATTTAATCCTTTTTAATGAATCATATTATCTAATACCGTAAAAATAAAACTTTCGGTTGTACAGGAAGCTGCACAGAAATTAACTTCCGGAAGTAAACATCTGCAATGATTTAAACCGGAAACACTATCTTATTTCTCTTTTTTTTATTAATCATACCCCATCTCTAAACCGAATAGTTTTTGAGATATAGTAGTAAAATTTTAGGCTGCCTTGAAGTTAGCGAAGAAAAACTAAACATAATTTTAAATTAATCAAAGATGACCCTATTATATATTTTTAACACCAGCCTTAAATCAAATATTTAGAAGGTTGACTGTTTACTTGTTTCTTTTCATTTACATAGGGGTAATCAAGTTTACAGCTCTGGTAACTTTATTTCTGAGGTCTACGATGTTTTGTGGCTTTGTTTTAAACACGTGCTACCCCAATAAAAAAAGCTGCTTAGTATCTTTATTTGTTACAAAGTCAAATACAAAATTCCAGTAATAGTCCACACACTCAGAGGAACAAAATATTCAAGTCTTTTTTCAACAAGATGGTTATATATCACCAGACTAAGTGTAAATGTACGAAGGTTTTTGGGGTCACTGAATTTGAATATGGTATTCGCTTGTCTAAGCAAAGTCATCTAGCGGTCATTTAAAGGTCTTTTAGGGTCATTTGAAGTTCTTACCAAAAATAAATGGTTAAAAACATCTAAAAAAAATCACAAGTAGGTTTCTGGGTTACTTGAATCCAATTATATTAGTTGCTTGACCATGCATTGTCACCTAGAGGTCATTTCGAGGTCGTTTGAGTATTTTGCCTAAACATCAATTCGTCGTACGCCGGTTGTCTGACTTTATGTGTATTTGTGTATGTGTTAGTATTTTTGTCAATGTTCTTGATATGTGTAGTGCAAGTGAGTACTGTTTGTGTTGTGTAAAAATTAAAGTAGCTGGTGTTGTTTGTGTGTATCGTTGTAATATTATTCAAATTAAATGTTGACTTGTGAGAGTTTTCTCCTTTTCGACAGATTCTAAAAGTCCCACTTGGAAACCTTATATCTCAAAAATTATGCATGGCTAAATTGTTCTTACTATTTTAATTTAATTTAAATTATAATTTAATAATAATTTAACCATGTAATGATAAGGATGCATACATATTTAAAAAATTAATCCTTTAAGTGTTAGGACAAAGTAAAAAAAAAAATTAAAGACCTTACACAAATAAATTTTGAAAAATAGATTATACAACAAGTCGTGGAAATAAAACTATTTTTATTTGATGATGATAGTGGGCGTAATTAAAATTAAAAATAGTTTTGGGAAAGACGAAAACTAAAAATTGGAATAATTGCCTATTTATTAGGTTGTATAAACGGATTATATTTCAAAAAGTTTTTCTTAGGGTTAGTCCACTAGGGCTTAAGACCTTGTACCGTGGGTGTCTTAAGTAAAGTAAGAGATTGTTTATTGACATAAAACCTAAATATTTTAAGATTTGGAGGAACAGAAAAAGATCTTTACAGGTAGAACGTTCGTAGCCTAGACGCTCTTGAAATAAAGGATTGAACAGAGCTGAAAGTTCGGGCTCTGTCCAATAAAACTGTGCATGAAAATGGCTCTTCGTGAATTGACGTTATAGAAAAAAAGCTTTTATGTTAATTTGTGTGGGCATAAAACGAGAAAAAAATAACAAACAACCAAAAACAATAATCAGCTTATAAAAAAAATGACATTTAAAAAAGTGGGTCACAGTTAGACCTAATAGAAAAACGCTTTTGTATTAAAGTCAGCCATCCATAGTAGGTAATGGTATTTTTTATATTTTTAAAAAATATCTTTTTAAAGTTTATTTACGTTTGTAGATTTTAAAATGTATAAATGTATATTTATTTGGGGAATACATACATATATTTTTTTTTAATTACAGTTTTATTTCGTAAAAAAAAGTTTTGCGCCTAATTGTGTAGAACCCATTATAAAGCCTAATTTACAAAGTATTAAAAAGGGTTAATACAATTTATGTGCTTAATTTTTAGCCCATCTTTCATTTACTAATAATTCAAGTATGTTTTAATATTTAAACTAATCCACAAAAGCTATTATAAGGTCCAGACTAATGTACCGTTAGTGACAGGTTGTTAGGTTTTTTTCAAACTTATTTGTTATGATTTGACCCTAGACTTTTAGGTCAACTTTAGTAAGCTTAATTAAAGTATTAATTGAAATCAAATAATTTTAACTTACTAGATAATTTAAATGTTAAGCACAATATTATAAAATCCAGTGCAATAGTATATAACCACAATTATATGTCATATGACTAAAACTATATAAATTTACCTTTTACAATTGATATAGGCTTAAGTAATTTCTTTAATGTTATTAAGTTAGGACTTTCCCGCCCATTTAATTCTCTTAGTTGTTTAGAAATTAATGGGTCCTTATAACTTCTCTGGCATGGCCTAATGATTTATTACAACTAATGATTTACTAAAATAGTAATTGCTAAATATTTTAGGGCTTAAAAATAAAATCATTTAAACTACACAAGAAACATTTACATTGTAATATTTTTAATAATGTTTAAAAATTTCGTTTTACAAACACAAGATATTTTTTTAATGACAGCAGCTTTCCATTACCATAAAAATTTAGCATATTTGACATAGAAAAATAAAAAATATATATAATTTCTTATAATAAATGTGTGTTCTAAAGTAATACATATTTTGTCAGGTGTAATTATGCTGTTTGTGCTTTAAAAATTTCTTAAATTTATAACTTTTTTATGCAGATTTATTATATTTATTTTACCATACTATTTTACTGGTTATTTTATATTTTACTGATAAAAGAAAATTTATAATATTAATACATAAAACAGTGTGTAAAATATATTATATAAATAAATTTAAAACTATCTATATACACTTTACATGTTTGCTAATTATAAAAATCGTAATAAAATAAAAACAGATACCCTGAATGTCGTAAATATGAATTAACCAATTACGAGCAAAAAACGCCACCGTCAATTTAAATCCTAAGTGCCTTATTGTGTAGTACCCCTTATAAACTATAATTTACAAAGTTTTATAAAGGGTTTATATATATATATATATATATATATATATATATATATATATATATATATATATATATATATATATATATATATATATATATATATATATATATATATATATATATATATATATTTTTTGTGCTTAATTTTATAACCCTAACTTTCATTTAATAATAATTCAAGTGTAACCACATAACCACAACTAATCCACAAAGGCTATTATAAGGTCCGGACTAATGTACTGTTGGTGTACTGGACTTTAAGGTCAACTTTAGTAAGCTAAATTAAAATTCTACATAAATTTTAATAATTTTAACTCACTTAATGGTTTAAATGTTAAGCATAATATTAAAAAATCCAGCGCAATACTATATAACCACAATTATATACCATATAACTAAAACTATATAATTATATCCCTTTAATATTATTATGTTAGGACTTTCTCGCCAATTTAGTCCTCTTACTTACTTAGAAATTGTTGGGTCCTTATAACTAATAATATACTAAAAAAGTAGTTGCTCAACATTTAAGGGGCTTAAAAATAAAATAATTTAAACTACACAAGAAACATTTACATTGTAATACTTTTATTAATATTTAAAAATTTCGTTTTATAAACACAGGATATTTCATTTTTGTTGACAGCAAATTTTCATTTCAATAAAAATTCAGCATATTTGACATAGAAAAATGAAAAAAATAATATAATTCTGTATAATAAATGTTTGTTCTAAAGTAATACATATTTTGTCAGGTGTTATTTTGCTGCTTGTGCTTTAAAACTTTTCTTACATTTATAACTTTTATTTTTATGCAGCCTAACAAAATTGTGTCAACTGGATTTATTATATTTATTTACCCAAATTATTTTACAGGTAATTTTATATTTTACTGATAAAAAGTAATTTATAATTTTAATTCATAAAACAGTGTGTAAAATATATAAATAAATTTGGAACTGTCTAAATACAGTTCACGTTTGCTAATTGTAAAAATCCTAATAAAACAAAAAGATAGATACTCCGAAAGTAATACATATTAATTAACCAATTACGAGGAAAAAAAAATATAGTCAATATAAGACAATTTCTTACACAGTTAAACTTAATTAAATTGCATCGAACTGTTTTATATTCTACCACATGGTAGATCCTCCTGTATGTCTAACTATACTACGCCTCTAATAAATAACCCTAAGCGGAAGAGTACAAAGACACAAAACGTCTTTTAAGATTGTTAAAATGGTTTGGGTTAATATTTTTTTAAAGATCTAAATTTCCAATAATTTTGCAATGTCATTAGAAATAAATGAACTACTGAGGGGTGGTAGAGTATGTAGAAAATGTTACATCTTTAATAAGGGGGCGTCCATTAATTACGTAAGGCATTTAGGGTGGAGAGGGGGTCGAGCCGAATATTACCTAATCTCACACGGGAGTGAGGGGGGTCCCGGCAAATATCACATAATTTTTCCACAAGAAACAATGTAAAAAAGCGAGAAAACTGGGTTAGAACTAAGTAAAACATGTTTCTTTAAATATAAGTAATCCCACACAAGCTAATACAATAGGTTTAAATTTTACAATGATATTTTTTCACTATGATTCTAGACCACGTTCTTAGTGGTTTTAGGTACTAGTCTTTAATAACAATGATTAAGCAAAGTGTGTTTTTTTTTAAATAAATCCAACGCAATCAAGCACAGATTAACGTATTTACACTAAAAATACGCATTTTGAAAAATCTCGCGTAGGGTTAGGGGGGGAGGGAATTAAGCCATTTTTCACGACATCTCTTCAATGGGGAAGGGGAAGTCAAAAATCGTCAAAATCGTCACACGTATTTAATACGCTCTTTAATTGTAGTAATTCACTAATAGTCTAGAAGGAATTGGCGCATGAGTACTGAAAACTATTTCACCTCAATTTTTTTATACGATCTTCTTTAAATTGCCCTACTGATGATATAAATGCATGTTGCCATAGTGCCACCTGGTGCCATATTGTTTAAACCAAAATGGTTTAAACAATTATAAAAAATTGTTATTTTTAAATCGATCAATTTTTTTTTATATTCTTCATTCATTGTTTTCCAAGATTTTTCCACTCAAAAAATTTTTGGTCCAACCTTATTCATAACTTACTCAATTTTTATAATATATACCTTTTAAAAAAAACAACGTCTTTGCAAATGATTCAAAAAAGTTATTATTTATTTTCCTCGAAAAATACGTAGATTTTGCGCTATTTGCCTTTGAAACTCTGGAATTTTGTGTTTGATGAATAACAGCTAACCTTTAACAAACCACAACTTGGTTTGTATTAGTCCCACAGCAATTACAAAAAAACCGTCTTCTATGTTTTTTTAAAAGCTACAATTTTGTTATTAACAGTTTTTTTAAGAGAATGCATACTTATCGAGTTATTTCCAAAAAACCGATTAAGAACGTTGATTTTATTGACGAAAAACTCCGACTTTTAATCGCGAATAACTCGAAAAGAATGCATTTTACAAACAAAATGCATAGAACATTTTTTGCTTAAAAATCATTTTGTAGTCAAAATATATTTTTAAAAAATCACCTCCGAGATTGTTTGGCAACCACCCCCAAGGTAAAGGCGCCCTTCGGCATGATATAGATTTTGATCATTGGACTATTCCCTACTTTTTGTCAAAATTTCAAGTTATTCTATGCATTATGAAAAAAATGGGAGGCAGAATGGTTCGTTTGCTGGACTATTGGGACTTTTGATCAGCAAGCTATCTTTCTGCAAAATTTTAAAAAAAATATTGGTTTTGTGCGGGGTCCTTTATTGTCTATCTCAAATTTTATTTAGGTGTTAATATACCATAGAACGTAATAAACTGTGTGCTTTAGACAGGGGGATTTAGTCTACTTAACAGTAAATAAAATCTTTGTCGTCGGGATAAAGCTTAATAATCACTACTGTGGTTAAATATAAAGTTTCAGTGTAAATTAATCCCTTGAAGCCAAGCTAAGCAAAATTTACCCTGCTTTATTATGTGTGATATAAATACCGACATTAAGTTTGTTATAATAATGTGTCCGCGTGTAAGCTGAGATTACACAAGCAGACACTAACGAACTTAAAATATTGTTCATAAGACCCTTTCGTTAAATACCAAAAACTAGATAGAATGGTTATCAAAAGAGTTTGCTTGGAAGGCAGATCTACGCGCATGGTAGTACGCCAGGCCAAGTTTCGACCTACCTTACGAATGTGTGTATATTACATAAAATGTTTCGGCCTTATATTTCCTCCTATTATAACTTTGGTCTTGTTCTACATAAAGGTAAATGTATATGTAAATTTACATTAGTATTTCCATTACCTGTAAACATAATGAAAGAGTTATGTCAAGTGATTTCTGAGATATTTGATTTAGAAAATCGCGGATTTTACTACTGACTGACTTATCAAAATTATGTGGACTTCCTAAGGGAGTAGAACCTTGAAATTTGGTATGTAAGTAGGTATTAGGACACAAGCAAAGAAAAAAAGTCTAAAAACTGTACATTTTTACTCGGAAACAACAATAATTTTTTTCAAATCTCAATTAAGGATATGATTTACTATTGTATAAAGAACAAAAAAATATATATGTTTTATGTTTCATTTTTTTTTAATAAATATTTTTCATGGGTTAAAAGTATCGAGAATTGAGATTTTTCAAACTTTTAAAATTTCATATCTCCAAAAATATTAACTTTATCATTAAAAGTCATAGGACCTTTTATAGTTGTATTTTAATAAAGAATATGGAAAAAAATTGTCCGGTTAAAAAAATAACAATTTCTTGCAATTTTTTAAAGAATTTTGGTTTAAACAATATGGCACCGGGTAGCGCCATGTCAATATGCATTTATATTATCAGTAGAGCAATTTAAAGAGGATCGTAAAAAAAGGGGGTGGACTAGTTTTCGGTACTCATGCGCCGATTCCTCCTAGACTAATATAAATTTTAAGACAATTAAATTTAGAGCTTTTTTGTATGACTTTTTATGTGGTATTACACAAATTGTACTACAGTAAAAAATAATCAAATTTCATAAAGAAAGGTTCTCTAAAAATATAACTTAGTCATAATTCTACCCAGATTACTTTTAATAATATTAAACAATAACGACTCAATCAATAACGACACACTGGTAGTCGATTTACCACGGACAAAGTGTGAAAGTTTTCAAAACTTCTGTCCAACTTTTATAACATTATGAGTGGCTATGAACTTAGCGGAGGCTTATCTTAACAGGCAGGAAAATGTATAAATTAAAATAATATTGTTTTATCCTTAATTATAATATATTTTTTAATTTAGGAGGTTGTATATTTTTAAATACTAGCTTCATGAAAATATTTAAACGCCTTTTTAAAGCGTATTTTAAAAGTTAAATATTTCAATATTATTTATGATTGTAAATATTTAAAACCTTTTTTTTTAACAATAAATTTGCACATTTGTGTTATTGGCGTTGCTTCGACGATGTACCAAAATATTATAACAGATCAATTAAAAACTTATATAACCTTTAATTTAATTAACAAATAAATACAATTTACAAATATTGTTAATTTAATTGTTAATTATTCTAAATTTCATTAAAAATTAAAATAATAATAACTAATAACTAACAATATTGTTTCCGGTTATAACCAATACTACATTTAAAATAAAATTTTATAGCATCTATTTTATTAAGCAAAATTTAAATTTTTCGCTAATTTTTTTTTGAGCTTTTGTAATAATATAAATTATAGGTACTTGTTAAATATTAACAAGTGCAAGTATTAATTGTTAATATTCAATATACAACAAGAATAATGAAGAAGAGCCCGAAGAAGTGCTCAAAGAAAAGACATATTTTAGCAGTAAATTTATCTAAAAATAGTTACATAATGTACTTAATCACTTAATGTACTTAGATTAATAAAAATCTATATATATAATTTGCTAATGTGGATATATTTATATGTAGGTAGGTATATATATTTATTTGTCTGTCCACGTCATTCTGAAGTTATGGCTTGAGCTAAAATCATGAAATTTGGCACAGTGGTAGTCTTTAGCAGTGGCTAGAACCTAACGAAGCCCGTTTTTTGAATTTCGCCCCCGGGACAAAAATAGGAGCAAAAAAGTGTTTTTTTACTGTTAACCGTACGGAAGGCGTCTTTCGGAGACAATAAATAAATTAATTTATTAAAAAAAGTGGGATATTCTAATTTGAATTAAATATCTAGTCGTACTTGTAGATTGGCCTAGCGCGCTCTCATAGTTATGGTTCCAGACGTTCGTCGTGTAGGGATGCAACGCGTGCAGTTCAAAACTGATTTATCGCACTACAAAATAGATTTAGACATACTTATAATACACCAAATTGTTTATTTTAGATCATAAAAATGAATATGTAACTTGCTTTGTAATAATTTAAAGATTTAGTAACTTAAAAGACTTGCAAACAAATTATATTGCCTTTTTTCAATGAAAAAATTGTATACCTTAGTTACAAGTAATATTTAGTTACGGTTAAGGTTTCGTTTTAAAGCTGGCGATTTTCCATTTAATTTGAGCTATTATAAAGTTATTCCGTCTGAAACGAAGCCAAGTTATAAGTGAAAATTTTCCGAAATACCGTAATTTTGCAATATTTTTAAATTAAGAATGCAATATTTTCGGTTGTTTCTAATAAGTTTAACAATTGATTGATAATTGTTAAACATTGAGACCTATAATAGATTGTTTTTTATAGCGTTTTAAACAATTAAATTGTTTATAAAAAATTTTCATCACCTCTGACACATGAGCAAGTTTGAAATTCGAATATCGCTGAATTCAAAATACATAATAATGCACACAATGAAAATCCGTAAACTCATTTTCTTGCGAGCTGTTATTTTTCAGACTAGCTTGTAACGGTTAGTTTCCTGTTTAGGTATTTAAAATATTTTTAAATTTTAGTTTTAATTATTTTTATTTGCGAGTAATAAAACTCCTCAAACTAGAAATAAATTATAAAATTATATATTCCAAAAATCAGCAAAAACTTAGTGTTTATTAATTTTTATTGCAAAACAACAAATGTTAAAAAGTTATTGTTTTTAAAATGCGTAGGTGGGTTAGTTAATAATTTTTCTTTATAAATAGTTTAATAGCACAAGTTTACAAGGGCAAGAAAAAAAACCTACATAAATAAATTAGATACTTGTTTAAATAAATAAGGGTTGTGGTTAGTTGAATTCCACTAGTAAAAAGTATTGTTTTTTGGTTATAAACAAAGTTACAAATACATATATACTGATATTTAAAGTCCTGAATCCCGGGCTCCCAAATTCTCTGGATTAGGGTACTTCAATCTCGAAAATTCCAATTTTTTTAAATGATTAAGTTTTAATCTGTTCTCGATGGTTCTCGTGTAAAACAGCCTTATTCTTTATTGGCGGTTTTTTATCTATAATACGTCCTAACACTCCTAATGTAATTAAAAGATAATATAACCTTATAAGTATAGTTTAGTTAAGTTTTAAGAGGTTTATATTTACAGCAGTGTTACATATATCTATTGACAGTACCACCTACAAGTGTTAAAGCCAAAAGAGCCTTTTCCTCGACAGTCACATTTATGACCAACCTTAGATTGCGCTTAAGTGACTTATCTAAAAATATATTTCTTTTCTTTTAATCTGTATACTGTGTATTTTTCTTAGATCAGACCCTCTTTAGAATATTATTCTCATATCTGGTCTCATATGGCGTCTCCTCTCCAACCCTTGGTATTCTTGATTCCATTTAAAGAAAAGCTATTATAAAGATATATTGTTTGAAATGAAGCCGATTTATAAGTGAAACATTTCCGAAGTTCCGTAATTTTGCAATATTTTTGCATTAAAAATGCAATATTCCTGGTTGTTTCTAATAAGTTTAACAAATGGTTTAAAGTTGTTAAATATTCATACCTATAAAAGATTGTTTTTCTGGCTTTCCAAACAAGTAATCTGTTTATAACAATTTTCATCACTTCTGACACATGGACAAGTTCAAAATTCGAATACCGCTGAATTCAAAATACCTAAAAATGCACAATGAAAATCCGTAAACTTTGATCGATCACGAATCAGCCCTTGCCTCTAGACTATAGGATATAGTCTCGTGTATGCACAATGTTTATTTAATCTTTCCAAACTTGTAGATCGACCCTAAAAGTACTTTAAAAAACTTTTTAAAATTATCTTATTTTTTTCTTTGGGAGTATAAATATTTTTAAAAGAATGTTTTAATCTTTGTGACATGATGCCACAATTAATAGATTTATTTGTTGTAACATTATTTGTACCTATAATGCGACAAAAGATAATAACCGAGTTTTAAGTTGCTTTATTAAGAATTATAATACCAAATATTAAAAATTTCATATGGGAATTTAGGCTTAACAAATCCAAGTAAATATCTGCTTAATTTTTGTATAATTGTTTTATATCTAATTTTTGCAAACTTGTTTCAGTTTTACGTTCTGGAAAAGCATATGCGCTTACAACTGTAAAATAGTCATTCATGTTCGTCGTACCCCTTAGTGTATTAAAGTTAAGTTCAGTATATTAACAAATATAAGAGAAAGTATTAAATCAAAAATCGTGTTCAATATAGTAAAAATTTTTTCAACGAAACCCGTTAAGATTGCTCGCGAAAGCCTGAATATCGAGGGAGAACCGAATCCGCATCAAGAAGGTCAAGAATGGAGGAAATTCGTCGGTTCCATTAGAAGAAAAGTCCAACGACATGCTTCCTCTTCTTCCACTAGTGACCAGACTTCTGCTCAAACCAAGGGCGAGTCGGTCTCTCGAAAAAATTCCCTAACGAAGACTGATATGTTAAAGAAAGAAAAGAGCGAAGACAAGGAAAAGCGTAAAAGTGATAAGCAGCCTTTAGCAAAGCAAAAATCGATCGGCCTAGAAGGTGCTTCAAAAACTGACTATTTTAGGGCTTTAAGTTTTAGGGACAAAACCAAAAGTGTTTCCGTGAAACACGTCGATAGCTTAGTCGCGCCCAAATCCGGCGATAAAGGTGTTCGAAAGAGTGAAAAGAAAGACATTAGACCTAGTTTAAGTTTTAGTAGATGTAAGAGTAGCACCAATAGTCCTAAGGGTAAAGAAGGCCTCAAGCATCAGGATGATTTTTTAAAGGCGACCATGAGAATATTTTTGGTAGTGTCTCCTCCAGTGGGAAAATTACAGGTATGTTTTTTAATGTTGTTGTTGTTGTTGCATGTCTCTCCTTAAACATCGAAAGAGTAACCGCAAAGTTAGTCTATTTTTTCGCCCTTGCCAGAGATAAATAAATAAATAAATAAAAATATATATTCTGCATATGTCAAACTATTGGTAATGAAAAATCAAGATAAGCATATTTTTTGCTTTTTCAAAAAATATCGAAAATCACTCCTAATTAGGGGTTGATATGATGACGCAAAACTAGAATATATGAATGAAATCAATAAGAGTAGAATCGATTTTTTTTGTATTTTTATATAAAATTAAATTTTACATATAGAAAATAATTTATTTTCATATAAATGAGGGCGTAATATAGTTAAAACCCTTAAACTCGCTAAGGGGGTTAAATCGCTCCATAAATATATAAAAAAAATAAAAATTACTTTAAACATCTAGGAAACACTACTAATATATTCTAAATTGTTTTAAATTTAAATCGTGTACTTTCCACCAGTATGTATATAGTCCAGTAAATGAAGGGACAGAGCTGTCAATAAATCTGTACAGTTTTCCCTTGTGGCGCAATTCTTACGTCTTCGGGGATGCTTTCAAGCAAAAAAAGGTTAATAAACATTAACAGATGGGAAAGGGCTGAAAATGGCCCCTCAAGGCCCGAAACAATGGGTTTTTCGCTAATATCTGCCAAAATATGCGAATTGGAGAATTTTTGTTTAGACAAAAAATAAAGATCGCCTTGTAATGTACAAAAATGGTCCCTATAATTTTTTTCGAAAAAATCGATAGTTTTCGAAATAACGGAACCCAAAAGTCCCTCATTTCAGCTGCCGCTCTGCCGCTAGAATGCCGCTATCTTCATGGATTCACTTATAAGCGGGCGGACGAATTGTTCCATTACTCGGGCCCAACAGTGTACATTTTTTAATAATTTAAAGTTCATCGGAATGAGAAAACCCTTACCTATAATTGCATATGAGTTTGGGTCCATTCTAATTTTTTAAGAATATGAAAAAAAGCGGTAAAGTTTTTTTTTCACAAGATTTTGGGAGTATCTCATTAATTTATTGATATTTTTTGAAAAAATGGTTTGTTATTAACATTTCTTTTTTAAAATGAGACCTTAACAAGTGTTCATTGATCTCAGAAAATTACCTGCACCATCTTTCCTGTATTTTTATAAAAAATTGTTTTGTCCATCTGCATTTTTAGCCTACTACCACATGTATCCAGTGTGGAATGTTATGAATTTTTCGACGGCCGTTTTTGCAAAAAATATTGGTGTTGCGAAAAAAATGGTAGGGACCATTTTTGTATATTTTATAGTAATCTTTATTTTTTGTCTAAACAAAAATTCTCTAATTCGGATATTTTGGCAGTTATTCGTTGGAAACTCATTTTTGGGATTTTGTTGGGCCATTTTCAGTGGGTTCTCACGTCGGAATCGTGATAAGCCTTTTCTCGCTCGAAAGCATCCGCGAAGACCTAAGAATTGCGCTACAAATGAAAACTGTACAGATTTATTTACAGCTTTGGGTACTTTCAGGTCGTCAGTTACTGGACTTATAGGAAAACCACCCCTGTAATGTAATAATAACATACGAAAATATCATAGCGATATAAAAAAAGTGTCGAATATTTTATAATAGTTTTTACTTTTTTGATCAGAAAGATTACGCTTACTTGTCCTAATTATTTGAAACTTTTTTTTTAATAAAATTTAACCCCTTGTAGGTGGTAAAATCATCCCCGAAATATGAAAAAAAAATATTTGAAAATCTAGGAAAAACTACAAAAGATATTGTAAATTATTGGAAATTCAATACACGATTTCCAGTGTCTATAAGAAAACCACCCCTGTAATGAAGGGATGAACTACCCCCGAACGTAACAACATACGAAAATATCATAGCGATATAAAAATATAAATATTCGACCGTTTTCTTCTATTGCTATAATATTTTCGAATGTTATCACTGATGGGAGGTACGCGATTTAAATTTTTAATAATTTAAAATATTCTAGTAGTTTTTACTAGATTTTTCAAGGAATTTTTGATTTTTTTTTTTTTAGGGGATGATTTATTCCCCTTAGCGAGTTTAAAGGTGGACTCTCAACTATATTATGCCCTCATAAAAATGAAATTTTATTTTATTTTGTTTTTATTTATGAAGATTTTATACTTGTACAATCGAGTGCCTCTAAAAGTTTCGATCAGGTCTGGCATGACGGGCTTTTTTACCAAACTTCCTTCTTACGGTCTTGCACCTAAGCTTTGCTCTTGGCTCTCCAGTTTCCTTTCTTATCGACGCATATCAGTTACTGTGGATGCTTATTCTTCCTGCTTCTACCAAATTAATGCTGGGGTGCCCCAGGGCTCAGTGCTGGCACCCACGCTGTTTCTTTTACACATTGATAATCTTCTCTCTTCCACAATCAATCCCATTCATAGTTTTGCTGACGATAGTACCTCCACTCTAGTATTCCATTTCTTTAAAATTATCTTGGATTGGGGAGCAAAAATTTTGTTCAGTTTAATGCTTCGAAAACACAGTCATGTTCGCTGTCGAGGAAAAAGTCTGCCAATGCTCATTCGTTACATATGAGCGGCAAAGTTCTGCAGAACAAAGAGTCGTTTAATCTTGTCGGCGTTACTTTTGAGAATAACCTCAACTGGCACAAGCACATTACATCCATAGCCTCGGCAGCTTCAAAAAAGCCAGAAAGTATTTCTCTTCATTCAATCTGTATACTCTGTATGTATCCCAAATCAGACCTTCTTTAATATATTGTTTTTATGTCTGGGGAATGGCGACTACAGCATTTTGTACTCCATTTAAAGAAGAGCCGTTCGTTTTATTAATGATTTCACGCTTACAGAAAGGCTTCCTCTTCTTCCCACCGTCGAGCTGTAGGGAATCTGTCGCTCTTCTATAGGTATTTTTACTGCTCAGAGGAGTTGGCCAGTATAATTTCTTCTTTGGCAGCTCCCAGCAGAGCAACACGTAGTGCAACTTTTATGCATCATTTTACAGTTCAGTTAGAGAAGCCCCGAACTTTCCGCTTTCTTCGTTCCTTCATCCCTAGAGTGTCAAGACTATCTCCAAATATTTAAGTCCCGTGTGAACTAACTCCATCTCACCACACTTAAGACACCCACGGTACGTTAGTACTTAGGCATCAGCCTTCGTTGACTGTCCCAAGATAATTTGACATATGCAAAATATGTTCAGGATTTTTTTGAGGTCTCTGGCAAGGGCGAGAAAATGAAATAAAATATGCTGTTTTTGCGGTCATTCTTTCCCTAAGACAACTATTACCGAATTATAAAGTTGCTGCAAAAGGTTCGATGCTTAAGGCGCGTTATGTGCAAAAAAGGTGCGTTTTTAGAAATCAGTTAAAATATTTTTACGGTGTTAATAAAATGTTTACTAGTAATTAAAAGAAAATTCCAAAATCGACCAATTTAAGGTTTAAAAAATCTTTAAATATAAAAATAATCCTTTGTGTGCAAAAAACACTTCTTTTTTTGCTACAAAATTACCCAGTCCAAATTGTTAAGGAATTTTAAAACTCTTAATTGAAAACACCAATTTTAAATTAATTTATATATTTTAAGGTGGATATTTAAATTATTTTAAGGTATTTTTAATAATATAAAATGTCGCGTTTTTTAAAAGGTAGCTTTTTAATTTTTTAAATTTTTTTCCGGCGCTTTTGAAAAGTATTAAAGGCAACCTATTAAACTAATT
This sequence comes from Listronotus oregonensis, assembly GCA_019359885.1. Classification (NCBI taxonomy): domain Eukaryota; kingdom Metazoa; phylum Arthropoda; class Insecta; order Coleoptera; family Curculionidae; genus Listronotus; species Listronotus oregonensis. The sequence goes on from JAHBCN010016510.1 coordinate 15,304, forward strand.
ATATCAAAAGGGTTTTTTAAAAAACCAGTGTTTAACAATACTTTTGTTTTAAAAAATATTTTGTACTTTTAGTTCTTTCAGAAATATATTGTTGTTATAATAAAGTTAACTAAACATTTCGTCTCAATACGTTAGCCAAGTTTTTTATATTCTATTGCTTGTGAAGTTTTTATCCAATAACCATTAACTTAGTTTTTGTTAATGCAACCTACTTTTGTCGAACACATGAATTGTCTTTTAAGTAACTAAAAGCCAATAAGGGGCTTATTAGATATGAATTAACCAAATATTGTCAAAACAGAATTCAACACAATACCAAATGTATAATAGCTTGAAATCCAGTACTCAATTCGATACTGGATAATTAATTTTATGTATTTTAATAATTTTAATTAAAATGAATACTCGGCAGTAAGTTGTAAGGTAAGTAACATTTTTAGTTTTGGCTAATCTTAGCATGCCCTGACTATACAGATACTGATATATTACACAGGTCCACAAAAAAAAGTGGTGTGTGCTGGATATCGGACTAAGATTTTCTGGCGTTTTTTTTTTAACAAAAAAGGAGCTTTTTAAATTGTTTATAAAAAAGTTATATTAACATTTTTAATAAGGTAAATATTAAAGGAGATATAAACGAAAATGTAATTTTGAGAAAAAATTTCAGTCCAAAATAGGGAACAAATATATTTTTTAATATGGGCTTTTTTAATAATAAATCATTTATCTTATTTATTTGAATCCCAAATCACTCAAAAAATGTTGCATTTAGACAAAAAGGTTTTATAACTTAAATAAAGGGCGTATAAAAATACATATTTTATGTCCTATAAAGTTTTATGTATCTTTTATAGTTGTTAAGAAATTGACGTTTTAAATTTAAAAAAAAAATCGGAATATCTAAAATTACGCCAATTATTTGCTGTTTGATCCCAAATTTTGACTTCAGAATTTGTGTTCAGCGAAAAAAAAATATTCCAGAAAATCCCAGTCTGACACCCATCACACACCACTTTTTTGGCAGGCCTGTGTATTTTTTTTATCCTAATGACAGTCCACGAACGTTTTTATGAAGTCTACCGTAACTGCCGGGTTTTTAGATGTTTAACCCATTTTAACCCCCAGTTCCGTCAACGCTTTTTAAACACCAAAACATGCAGATATTGCATTTTTACGTCTTCTTTAAACAACGCAGGTAGTGTCATCAAAAAACGTTATACAAAAGACTACTATCTCTGAACTACCCTCATTAACGTTTGAGTAATGTTATCCGATGGAACCTACATTTAACGTGGGTTTCGAACCACACCCTACAGCACACGGTGTTCGCTGGCGGTTACCCATCCAATAATTAACCGTGCCCAGCGTCGCCTAACTTCGCTGATCTTACGAAAAGCGGTGTTTCAACGCGGCAAAGGCTGTTGGCATATATATGATTCTTTAACTGCGGGAATCGGGCAGGGTCACTAATAGTGCTGGGACATCGACACCAAACATTGATGTTGACCATCGATGTTAATATCCAAAAGCAAACATCGATGTCTTGTAAAATCAGTTGTGAAGCACGAGTTGTTGAACATCAATGTTAAAATTTGAAGATTGCTACTATTTAAACAAAATTTATATTTAAGTCAAAGTTGGGATAAAAATCCAAATTATATTTTTCTCCAAAACAAAAAATAAAAACTTTCTGAAAACAACAAATAAATAAATAAATTCTGTTACAAAAAAACAAGTGTTTTTAATTAAATAATTAATAAACCTAAACAAATAATTCTGTAACAAAATGTATAATTCAAAACCCAGAATTTTTTGAAGACGAATTGTAAGAAAACAAGCTTAGATAGCCCTTTTCCTTGGTAGGTGCCCTTTAAAGGACTCGTGAAATCTCAGGACGTTTCGAGTTCTGGTCGGTGAGTCAGTTTTCCTTCTTCCTCTTCCTTCTTCCTCTTTTAGTTTTCCTTTTTCCTCTTCTTTCTTTTTCTTTTTCTTTCTCTTTTTTTTTCCACTCTACTAAAATTTGGAAATAATGATGATGGCACACCCGAACGTAAAGTTATCCGGAGGTAAAATACCCCTCCATTCGGTTCTCCGGGCGAGGGCACATTTGGGGCCACATCGAAAGTCTAATCATTCTTCAAAATATATGTGGGCTTAACTCCAAAATATAAGCTCGGTTCACCATTATCTTCATTCCTCCAAACCCCACATACTATTTCTCACCGAAACCCAAGTAAGTCCCAAAACAGCAACCAACCACCTCCTTTTCCCAGGTTATGAACTCATTTCATTTTTCGACCCGTGGCGGCGTTTGTGCTTACGTTCGCAACGGCCTGGCTTGTGCTAAGGGTTTCTAACCTCGAATCGGGTAGGCCTGATATTCTTTGGCTTAAACTTTCTTCAGATCTACTACCAAATTTATCTGCTGTATATACCGGTCCCCGTCCGACAATTCCTACAACGAGATCTTTGATTTCCTTTCAATAAAGATCGACAATAATATTTCCCAGTTTCCATTGGCCTAAGTAATCGTTCTCGGGGATTTTAATGTTGATAATAAGGATTGGCTAGGATCCACAATAACTGATACACCAGGCAAAGCAGCAGAAAATTTCGCAATCAGCAACTCGCTCACCAATCTAATTATGGAACCTACCTACTTTCCTAGGGTTCCCACCCATAATTCTAACCCCTAGATCTCTTTCTTACTTCCACCCCTAACTTTGTCAAGCATCAGTAACTGCTCCCTTGGTCGCTCTGACCACGGTTTGTCACCGATCTCACTCCACTGATTTTGAGGCAACTGAAAGCATGCCGCCACGAACCATCTGGCACTACAATTTGGCCGACTGGGATGGTCTTAGAGATTTCTTTGCCAGCTACCCTTGGGATCCTACCTGCTTTTCTACTTTCGATCCTTCCGAAATATGTAAACAATTTACCGAAACAATTCAACTAGGCATTGATACCTATATTCTCCACACTAAAAAGAACCCCATAACTTCAAATCACAAACCGTGGTTTCCTAAATCCTGTGACAACGCCAGACTTTTAAAAATTCAAGCCCACAAAAAGTTTCTTCAAAACCCCAGTCCCGAAAATCGACAGGCTAGCATCGAAGCGAGAAATCAGTATAATCAGACTATCTCATATACAAAAGACCGTTTTAACAATCGAATAAAAGATAAAGTCTCTCTTGCTCAAATGGCAGTAAAGCTTTCTGGTCCTTTGCCAAAAATATTAGTCACAACTTTTCCACAAATTCTTTTTCAGCCCTAATCTCTGAAGATGGAATTGTCTCTACCTTCAAAGGAAAGGCCGAACTATTTGCCAAACAATTTGCTGCCAATTCTACGCTTGATCCTCCTATTAATCTTCCCCTTCCAACAGTTGTCCCTGCTTCTCATAAAATGTCCGATATAATTTTTAAACAGATCAGGCGTATTCTTTCTTCTCATAATGCTAAAAACTCGTCTGGGCTGGATGGCATACCAGCAATCGTCTTAAAAAAATGTGCTCCCGAGCTTGCACCCATCTTAACTCGCCTCTTTCGAATCTCTTACGACACGGGCATTTTCCCGGAGAGTTGGAAAGCTGCACGTGTGCAACCTGTCTCCAAAAAGGATCCAAAAGTCTCCGGGCTCAGTGCTGGTACCCACGCTGTTCTTCTACACATTAACGATCTTCTCTCTTCCACAATCAATCCCATTCATAGTTTTGCTGACGATAGTACCCTCCACTCTAGTATTCAATTTCTTAAGCCACCGTGTAATCCTGACTTCGAAAACAAGCGCAGGTCAATGCAGATATCTCTTTCACAAGACCTCAAACTTATCTTTGGATTGGGCGCAAAAACTGTCGGGCCTCGAAAAAACATCATGTTCGCTTCGAAAAAGTCTGCGAATGCTCATCCCCTTTCATATGAGCGGCCAAGCTCGCAGAACAAGAGTCGTTTAATCTTGTCGGCGTTACTTTTGAGAATAACCTCAACTGGCACAAAACATTTTATCCATAGCTACGGCAGCTTCAAAAAAGATTGGATTTCTCTTCCGAGTCAGAAAATATTTCTCTTTCCATTCTGTTACTTTGTATGTATCCCAAATCAGACCCTCTTTAGAATATTGTTCTCATGT
>JAHBCN010016511.1:0-19463 GCA_019359885.1 Listronotus oregonensis
AAAACAAAAATGGAAAAACTTGTTTTAAATTAATAAAAATATCGTAAATAATGGTGATTTTTTAACAGCAGATTCCTTTAAGAAAATATTGATGTTAGATCAAATTTTCTAGTACGAAGGTCAAAGGCAACCAAGATACAGGGTGATAAACTTAATGAATTTTTTTTTAAATTTTTGGATAAATTTAGCATTTGTTCTCTTTTTTTAATAAAATTTTGGAATGGGAGTTTTTAAAAAATCTAAAAATTTAAACCCTTTTTTTAAAATCGTTTTATTGGGGTCGCCAGCAGCAACATTTTTTTTTTTTTAACCCCCATAACTTTTTTACACTTGGTACAATTTAATTTTTTATTTAAAATAGCATTGTACAAACATTTTTGTTTAAAAAAAGGTATTCTTCAAACTTTTGCTACGATTTTTTTTTTCAAGATATTTATATTTAAAAATTTCAATGCGCTCAAGATAAAATTTTTTTTTTTTACGTTAAGTTAAAATATTTTTTAAGTAGGCTGTGTCTGACTAGATGAATTATTATAAACGTCATTCTCACCATCACAGTTTATGTTCTCGTCAGTTACTTTGATGGATGGTTATAAAAATTAAACCTTATTCGATTTGTTATCACTTTAATTTAAAGTGCCAAGACATAAATTTTTTTCTAATTTGGAATAGGAGATATGGTTTGCGTATATGCCCAAGAAAATTACAGCGGTTTAAGAGCTTGTCGACGTTATGCGCAATTGTATCCAAAAAAAAGACAGCCAGATTAAAAATTTTTAAAAAACATTTACCAGAGATTTGGGGAAACGGGTTCATTTAGGTCAAAGCGGGATGTTGGACGCCCAAATAGACGTAATGTGGATCAAGAAGAAGAAGTGTTAATCTTGGTTGCTGAAAACCCAGAAATAAGTGTAAGGCGTATGGATGCAAGTGAGTTAGTAAGTCATCAGTGTTAAGAATTTTTATCGCGAAGATTTTTAAACTATATCACTTCATGCATGTACAAAATCTTTTAAGGCAGATCTTCCAGAAAAGCTAGATTTCGCCCGCTATATCCAATTTTAAACAAAATCATGATCCCTTATTTATAAATAAAATTATGTTTACGGATAAAGCGACTTTTACCTGACGGGTTTTTAATTTTTAGAAAAAAACATTCATGGGATATTGAAAATCAAACCTTATTACTGAAAGACACTTTCAACACGAATTTAAAATTAATATTTGGTGTGGTGTAACAGACATTTTTATTTATTTTTTCACCATACAAATTACCCCAAATCTTAACGGACAATTATATTAAATTTTTTACAAACATAGCTTATTAATTATTTAGAAGAATTCCCTTTTAAAATCTCCGCCGAGATATGGTTTTATTTAAGATGGTGCTCCTCCCTTTTTGCTAGACCGGTAAGGAATATCTTAATGCTAATTTTAATTGGATAGGATATGGAAGTCTAAAACCTTGACCCACACACACAAGTCCAGATTTTAAGCCATTGGATTTTTGCGTATGGGGATACATGAAATCAATTGTTTATGAAAATATAATAAAAACAACAGAGCAATTAATGGCAAGAATTCAAAGTGCTGCTGAGTGATTTCGAAATGAGCAAATATTTTTTAAGATTCGGCGATCTTTTAGTAAAAAAAAATTAAAATGTGTTGAGAAAAATGGAGATCATGTCGAACATTTGCTCGCAAATATCGATAATTTTAATTTCGAATTAATTTTTAATTTATCTTTTGTGTTTTATTATTAGTTTAAAGTGTAGTCAAGCAATTGAAATAGTGAATGTGTTTTTTCTTGTTAAACCATTGAAATTTTTAACTGTAAATATCTCGAAAAAGGGGAATCGTAGCGAAATTTTTGAAGTGTATCTTATTTAAGTGAAAAATGCATGCATAATTTAAATAAGAAATTAAATTATATCAAGGTAAAAAGTTTATGGGGTGAAAAAAAAAGAAAATGTTGCTGGTGGCTCCCCCAATGAAACAATTAAAGAAAGGTGAATTTTTAAATAAGCCATTAAAAAACCCATATCCCAAATTTCATTAAAAACCGAGAAGAAATACTAAATTTATGGCCAAAATTAAAAAAAAATAAAAATAATCTGGTGTTAAAATATTTACCATTATTTATAGGGCACCTTGTTTACATGTTTTGTCAGTTTATTTTTTATTTGTACCTTATTACTTTCATTATTGTCCTTAAATTCAAACCAATATGTTTTTATTTAATATTATAGTTCTTCGATATATAGTTTATACATATCACTTTCACTGTCAGTTTCTTCTTTGTACCCTTTGATATATAAGCAAAGGTAAATAAAACTGTTTACAATTAAAAGCAATCAAACATTGAAATAGTTTACCTCTCTAACCACTTGATGGTCAAACGTGCTTGATACACATGCACCCTTGCCGATTGTCCTTTATTGGCGAATTTTTAGGATATTGCTTTATTAATATTTTTTTTTTTAAATTCTTAAAGAGATCACAGATCATAACATGTCGTTATGCAATAACTTAGTAGCAGCGACAGAAATATGTCTTTTATTAATTTTTATTTTTTTATTAATATTATTCTCAAAAATAATCATAACGGAATATTAAAGTCCCAAAATGGGCAACACTGCTTTTGTAGTTTATTCATAATTTTTGTACGCTAAAGGTCACGAAGGTCGCCGGTCAGCTAAATTGTAAATTTTATATTTGTGTTGTGAGGCGATGTTGCATTTCGTTTAAACTAGCTCAGAGAGATTTGTGTTTTTAAAGTGCGTTATAAGAGGATTTTCTTAATATTTTATGTATTATTTTTAATAAACAGACTAAAAAATGGTTTGAAGTGCTAGGTTTGTGGAAAACTGGATTCTCGTAATAAAAATCTTTCGTTTCACAGGTAAGTTTAAACAGTTCTTTTATAAAACTTCACTTCATTGACGTGCAATACCATTGCAAACAAATGACATTTTGTTGTTAATACCTTTTATGTTATATTTTTGTGCAGATTAACAACGATTGTTTACTTATTTTAGCATAAAATTTTATTATATTATAACTAACGAAAAAATTGTTTAATTATTTTATAATCGATTGAAAGTAACTATCAAGGTATAGTTTTTGTTATAAACTTTTTTATTAGATTAATATAGCAGATGATCGATATCAATTATAAAAAAATTTTTTTTGGTTTCCTTTAACCTGGAAAAAAAAATGGTTTTCCCTACTTGGATTTGAAAAGAATATGCAGTTACCACAAATTGTCGAAATCTTTCAGATTATTTTGATCCTTGTATTATCACAAATGAAAATGAATAGTTAGTTAAATATTCTTGGATTAGTTAAGAATACTTTAATATTGTTACTGAATACAATAAATTATATGCAAAAAACAGTGATATTTTTTCTCACCTTTTTTCTTTTTCTCGTAATCAAAAAACATTAAAAAACATAAAAGTTAAAAATACCTATTTAATTTAGAAAAATGAAATTTTTTTTGGAAACGGTTTTAATAATGGATTTTTTTATTTAAATCCAAATCCCAAATTTTAATTTTCCTAAAAACTCCCAATTATATTTTGATATTCGTACTGAACTAAACATTTTTTGGTGTATTAATTTTCTCCTCTCACTTTTACAAAATGGTATTGCATGCGTTTTTTATCTCATTAGTGGACTTTGAAGGTGGCTGTCAGATGATCTGTTATCCCTTTTTATGACATAAAATTAAATCTATAAAAATCGGTGGATAGCGATGAAGACAAAAACACGGGCGATAAAGTTAAAAAAGCTGATTTAAGCTTTTTATTAGGTATGGTTAACGGTTAACAATGCCAGTTTCCAGAAGTGTTGCTTTATATGATAAATAAAGTTTAATTATTTTATTGAACCAATAGGTTTTTTTACTTGCACATTCCTCGAAACAGAACAAAAAGGTTGTCATGGAACTTTATTTGGACTGAGTCTCATAAAATAGATATTTTTGAATAATATACTAAAAAAATATACTTTAGTAATTTTCTATAGATAAATAGTTTTTGGAAACGAACTACGCCACTGGTGGCCCGCCACGTTTTGCGCTGCTAAACATTTGCGACGTTGCCTGCAGGGAATTTTTTATCGGAAGTCCTTTTCTTACCATTATGAATTTTTATCTAAAAAAAACCAATTTATGAATGAACGGTTATATCTCCCTTTGCTTATATATCTATGTTTGCACCATTTGACAAGGGTTTTCTTATACCTGCTGTTGCCTATAGTTGGTCGTCGTCTGACAGACTACCTCAGAACTTTATTCCTCTTTCACTTATAAAAGATATCACTAAATCTGCCAAGATATAGCTGTTTATTATTTACCAAGAGAATTAAGTGACACGACAGGTACATGGGAGGTCTCGCTTAGAAACAGGAAGGAGTTGTTTAATTGAAGACTCAGATGACGCCAAACTAACTGAGGGTTAAGGGAAGTCATTATTTATTAGTCCAATGTTAAATGATTTAATTAGACTTGAATTTGTTTTACATGTCCTTTTCGTTTGTTAGTAAATGAAGTGTAGGGAGTGGTAACGTGGCTGTGTTTTATTTATTTTTTGTTAAATGATAATAAGCTTAGCAAAAGTGTTTTTAATGTTTATTTAATTCTTTACGTTGATTGGCTTGTTAATAACATGTACGTTTAAGCCACTGACCTCAATATGGACGGGTAAAGGGTATCAGATGCGCGGTTCAAAAGTAAGATTTTATGGGCCAAAAAATGTGTCCGTGCGCCGTGGCTCTAGTCATCTTTTAGGGCCCTAAATCATGCGCAGAACGGACTAGCAGATCGATTTTATTTACAAATTCGTCGCCGGCCAGTTCCGTACTTCGTCAATTGATGACTTAAACAAAATATATATTACACTGGTTAAAAAAAACATGATTACTGGTTTCTTGAATCAGTGAAACACATTGGTTTGTTTAGATGCTGTTCTTAATCAAAAATAAACATATTATCCATTGTCAGCTCCTTAAATTCCTCTAGTTCTTCTGAATGTTACAGCTATGGAAAGCCACAAATTTTTGTACTGGTTCACAACTGATGCGTTGTAATAATAATAAAAAATGGCGAATACGACTGAACACGACTCTTGTGGCTTATCTAAGAATTAATTTTTGTTTCATCTATGTAACACAATCATAATTGAAAAAAATCACTACAATTATTTATTTCGGATTAAACAAATCTTGCATTAATCTAAAAAGTCAGTAAGTATGATTGCAACATAAAACATATTCCCTTGGAGCATATACCTACTAGAGGCACTCTTGCCGCTTGGAAAACGATCATTTGTGCAAGAAAGAAAGAATAGCGGTATAACCTATTTCTCCCTCCATTCGTGATCATTGGTCGGTGAAAAGAATATATATACCCCGCTCTGCGTGCTGATTTGTCGGTCTTTCCGCGTCGATCTATCGGCACTATGGTTGGAGCCACGGAGAAAGGTTTATCCTATAATTCCTTTTTCTCTTTCGCACTGCCAAATGGCAAGGCTGCCTCTAGTAAATAAATGCTCGTTTTGTATAAATACATTTAAGATGTTTAAAATATCCTTTTATCGCTATTGAAAACATAAGTGTAATCAGGAAAAGAGTTAACGTTATTTGTATAAACATTTTTTTACCCTTTTTTTATAAGTCTGTTCCAATCTCGCAAAAAAACCGTTTATTGCATACTTTTACTGATCCCCAAGCAAAGCAAAACCATTTAAATATATAGAAAGCGTTCAAACTTCGTCGTTTTTGAACTGACATAAAACCGTGTAAAGTCGACAGTCACGCGTTTAATAAATTCTAACAGTTTCCAAACCATTTTAAGGCGGTACAAAAACTGGGTCTTGAAATTAACCCCATCTTTTATCAGCCTCTATATTTTCTACTTATATTTTGCAATATTAATTTTGTTAACTTATGGTTTATATTACTACCTAACATAATTTATATATGTATAGAAACGCCAAATTAAAGAATTTAGTATCTAAATTTATAAAAAATATATTTTATAAATATAAATTAATTAATGACATACAAATTTCTAAGTCCGGAACTGGTCCTGCTTTTTCAATACGCATGCTTAATGACACGTTTATTTAGTGCGCGAGGTCGTAAACTTGCCATAAATGCGATTAGTCATTATACAGGGTGTAAAAAGTATCATGCTCACGATTTAAATGGGCGATAGTAGAGCTCAAAACAAGTCAAAAAGTCTATATGACATATGTGTCTAAACTTGACAGATTTTTGTCCATACGACGTCAAAGTTAGAACTTCAGAAAAAAAATATTTTTAAAAATCTTAAGAATTGAAGACTTTTGTCTTATTTAGACTAAGTTTTAAATGTTACAATCTACAAATAAAAAAAAATATGAATAATTTTTCCCCCAGTTAAAAAGTTAAAAAACAATTGGCAACAGAGCATCCTGGTGTCTGACGTAAAATCAGCTGTAATATTGCTCACCGGCCGGCAGCGATAGTTCTGTTTGTTTTTAAATCGGAAAAATATGCCGATATGTTTTAAATTTACCATAAACGTAGTGCAAATGTACCAAAGATTTTTAAAAACGGAATGTGTGCAACCGAGAAATCTCATTCTTTAAGCAAAATAAAAAAGTGCTGTTTAAAAACATAATAATTGTTATCGGAAAAATATGCCAATATGTTTTAAATTTATCACAAACGTAGTGCAAATGTATCAAAGATTTTTAAAAACGGAATGTGTGCAACCGAGAAATCTTATTCTTTAAGCAAAATAACAAAAGTGCTGTTTTAAAACAATAATTTTTGTTTTTAAAATTTATGTTTAGCCTATTCTTTTGGTAAGTACAACCATTTTTTAATAACAAATAAAAACCAAACAATAATTATTTGTCGTTTTTTACTTAAATTTAATTTCATATTAAATATCAAAATAAATTGCAAGAAGAAATTTTTATTATTTGTATGTGAATGAACATCTCCTTAAAAAAGTAAATATGAAAACCATCGCAAAAAATCTTCGTCGGTCGACTCGCATTCCATGAAACAGGCGCGGTGTTGCCAACTTTTTTAAACTTTGAAAGGTCATAATTCGAAAACGATTAACTTTTGACCCATATGTTTTTGGCTTTTTCGACTTGTTTTGAGCTCCACTATCGTCCATTAAAATGATGAGCATCATACTTTTTACACCCTGTATATCTAAAGTTAGGTTATCTATGGTTTTAGCGCTAATTTCTAATAATCTTGCCGTTCAATTTTTTCAAAATGCATAGAATGACTTGAAATTTTGACAGTAGGTAGCGAATAGTCCAAGGATCAAAATCTATATCATGCAGAAGGGCGCCTTTACCTTGGGGGTGGTTGCCAAACCATTTCGGGGGTGGAACTTTTTTATATTTTGATGACATGAATTGATAGAAAAATAATTTCTAAGCAAAAAATGCTCGATGCATGTTTTTTGTAAAATGCATACTTTTCGAGTTATTCGCGATCGAAAGTCGAAGGTTTTCGTCGATAAAATCAACGTTTTTAATCGGTTTTTTGGAAATAACTCGATAAGTATGCATTTAAAAAAAAACTGTAAATAACAAGTGGCTTATAAAAACGAATAAAATGTTTTTGTAATTGCTGTGGGACCAATACAAACCAAGTTGTGGTTTATTAAAGGTTAGCTGTTATTTATCAAACAAAAAATTTTAGAGTTTCAAAGGCAAATAACGCAAAATCTACGCATTTTTCAAGGAAAATAAATAATAACTTTTTTTGAAGCATTTGCAAAGACGTTCTTAAAAAAGGTATATATCATAAAAATTGAGTGAGTTATGATTAAAATAAGGTTAGACCAAAATTTTTTGAGTGCAAAAATCTTCGAAAACAACCCCCCAACTACCACCCTAATTAAAATGAGTTGTAGCCTTTTTCCATTTCTCTTTATCTATTTATCATAAATACATTCTAAAATTTTAACCGATTTAATTTGATTAATTTTGAAAAAAATGGATCTGCAAGTGAAAGTTAAAATTGGTTAATGTTGAAATAAAAGCAGTTTTATAAAAACTAAACCTTTATACGAATACGGTTTAATGGCTATTTAAAGAACAAGGGTATTTATAAGAGCAAATAATTATTGAATCCATTTATCGCGCAAGACTAGTAAGCTAAGGGTTGAGACAATAGTTATTTATAGTACTAGTGTATTATGCTGAAAATAAGTCACACAAGAAAAATTTTTACCACAAGGCAGTTAGGCGGACTGGTATAATTTCTCAAGTGACTTCGTGAGAAATCAATCATAACACACGAGCAGCAGGTTTTATTGAAGAACTGAAAAAACTAACAGGTATTTTTGGAGAATGAGTCTCTTTTAAAGCGGGATTTGTAAATTTTTATTTCCTGACGTTTGGTGTTTATGCTGCAGCTGCTTGCACAATATATATTCACCTTTAGTCTGAGCATTTAACCTCGGATTTAAGAAGGTTGTTTTTGGTTGCCATTAAACCTAAAATATTTATAGCAATTTTTCAGATAAATTTTGACATTGTTAGATTCTATTGTGCCAAAAGCGGTTTTTAGAGTTAAAAAATAGAAGAAATTAATGAGAATTATGTGCCCCAGGACATTATTTCGCAGATATGTAAAGTCGATTTTACACTAACTGGACTTTTTTTCAAATCCCTCTTCATTGCTATACACCATTTCTTGCGTATTTTTTTATCTTTTGAAACGTTAAAAATAATTGGTTGGAGCCGGTTTTTGTTGTGGAAGTACATAATGGCACTACACAACATTTATAGTATTAATGTTCCGGGCCTCTTAAATCCTCTGTTACATCCATGTTCTCTCGTTTAAACTTTAAACCGGCTATCGTCACACACTAAATCAGGTTTAATATTAATACATAATTAAAAAACTCGTCTTTAGGTACACTAAATTGGCCACAACCCGATGTAAACACAAACGGAATAACCAATGATTAAATGGCAGCGCTTGGGCCAAGCGTGGGCCGACACTTTGTTTATCGGATCTTGACGTCACACGTGGCTTGACCAATCAGAGAGCGTTTTCGTTGACGTTGTAATATTTAAAATTTAAATAATTAATTATTTAATAATCGCTTAGTTTTAAAATATTTTACAAGCACATATCAACTTTTAAGGGCATTTACTGAATTTTAAATAGGATTTCAATTATATAATATATATATATATGTATATATATATATATATATATATATATATATATATATATTATATATATATATATATATATATATATATATATATATATATATGCAACTTCCTCATTTGACAATATCCAGTTCATCTAAAACTATGTCATTTTCATTTAATATTAATGTTTATTTGAATACTTGTAATAATAAGAAATAAATACATGTTTTAGAACAAGAGAGTGAGTTATACACCATAACCACTAGTGGGTTATTGTTTATATATAACATAGTGGTGTGTTTTTAATAGTTTACCTGCCTAAATTGGCACAATAACTCTTATAACTAGCAGATGTTGGATAAAGATAATAAAAACTATCTGGTTATTTATTCTGTGGTTGGAATCATCAAGGAAGTTTCAAGGTTAATGGAAGCCCAGTACTGTAGAACAATTTTATCGACGCATACAGGGCAAAAAAGTAAACGGGTATAAGGGAAAAGCCCTTTATGGACATGCGCATTGAATACTACGGTCAGGTCCGGGCTTTTGTAAATCTTTGTTACCATATATGTATAAAATGACGATTATTGTGTATAATAAATAACGAAAATAATTTTTTACTTTTCTTGTCCCTTGTCGATTTAAAGTTTTTTTTGCAATAATGGTTTTTTTGGGGTGTTAATAACGATTCTGAAATCCGCTTTTTTTGGCAACGTGTCGTTTTTGAGATATCCAAATTTAAACTAACTGCACTTTTACTAGTTTTTTTGTCACAACATTAGTGGTGTGATTTTTAAACGAAACTATCAAATAATAATAAAAATTATAACGACATTTTACTGTGTAATATTAGATTTTATATCATCTGCTTAAATATGGAAAGAATAGATAGCGCCACTTTACAGCATTATATTTAAATGGTCGATATTTTTGAGAGTTGTGTATTTTTCCAAAAAACTTAATACAATAAATGAAAACATAACTATTTGTGATAAATTTCAAATAGTTTAGTGTAATTATCACCAATTTTGTCATAAAATAATGCCAATATAGTGTAAATGAGATTAATTAAATTATCATTTTTAATAATCTGTCGTAAATCAAACGTCGACAAAAACTTACTTCAGATTTGTGATCAGCGCCCCCGTATGCAAAAAATCATCGAAATCAGCGAGGGGCAGGAAAATTAGCATAATTTTGATTGGCTGTTTGTATTTTAGGATCATACAATATTTTAGTAATTTGTATAAAAGTACAATACAAAAGTGCCACGTCCGGCAGGTAACATAAACAAGTTTTTTCGCATATTGTACAGTAATGTACTATATTACAGACTTAAAAATCGTACAGTAATAGACCATTTTACAGCATTGCAACCATTTCTTTAAAAGTGTTAGACAATGTTATGGTTTCAATAACACTAAAATCTTGGACTTCCATTGTCTTTATTTGTTAATTGATACACAACGTTTCGGTTAGTGATGTATCTTTAACCGTTTTCAAGTGATAACTAAAACTATTCTTAAAAGCTACGACCTTATACACTATCCGTTGTTCACCGAAGCTTGACCGACTTGTCACGGTTCAGCAACGGCAGCCAGATATTCGGAATGTCTACACTAGGTTTGCTAAATACATTTTGATTGTTTGCAATTATTACAGCTTCTTTAAATTTTCTTTTCTTCCAGTGGGTTTCTTTATGAATGATTTTTGCTTCCGACCATTGTATACGGTGTTGTTTTGACCATGCGTGTTCGGCAATCCCTGATTTCGACGTTTCACCTCGTTCCGTATGTTTTTTGTGTTCTTTAACTCTAACTTCTAGTGGTCTTTTTGTTTCCCCGATGTATACTTCACCACATTCACAAGGAATTTGGTAGATACAGTCATTTTTTGAAACATTATTGTCCGGTCTTGTCTTTAGTAAGAATATTTCTCAGAGTGGTTTGGGATTTAAATGCTGTTTTAATGTTATACCTTTTCGCTATTCTGCGGATCTTTTCTGAAGTTCCTTTAATATACGGAATAGTCATAAATGTTTGGTCCTGTGTAGTCTTGTTCAAATTAGAGTTCTTTGTCTTCTCTTGATATTTATCGATTGTTTCTTTAACCAATCTCTCACTGTAGCCGTTTTGCTTGAGATCCCTAGTTATATTACTTATTTCGGCTTGCAGAGATTCCTTACTGTTGCATAGGGTCACCGCGCGGTTATATAGAGTACGTATGACTCCACGCTTTGTTTCGTTAGAGTGATTGGAATTCTGGTGTAAATATTGTCCAGTGTGGGTAGGTTTTCTGTATACCGAGGTATATATATGTCCATTATTTCGTTTGACTAAAACGTCGAGAAAAGGTAGAGCCGAATTTTGTTCCTTCTCCATTGTGAATTTAGTAATAGAATAAGTAATATAACTAGGGATCTCAAGCAAAACGGCTACAGTAAGAGATTAGTTAAAGAAACAATCGATAAATATCAAAAGAAGACAAAGAACTCTAATTTGAACAAGACTACACAGGACCAAACATTTATGACTATTCCGTATATTAAAGGAACTTCAGAACGCAGAATAGCGAAAAGGTATAACATTAAAACAGCGTTTAAATCCCAAACCACTCTGAGAAGTATTCTTACTAAGACAAGACCGGACAATAATGTTTCAAAAAATGACTGTATCTACCAAATCCCTTGTGAATGGGGAAGTATACATCGGGAAACAAAAAGACCACTAGAAGTTAGAGTTAAAAAACACAAAAACATACGGAACGAGGTGAAACGTCGAAATCAGGGATATACAATGGTCGGAAGCAAAAATCATTCATAAAGAAACCCACTGGAAGAAAAGAAAATTTAAAGAAGCTGTAATAATTGCAAACAATCAAAATGTATTTAGCAAACCTAGTGTAGACATTCCGAATATCTGGCTGCCGTTGCTGAACCGTGACAAGTCGGTCAAGCTTCGGTGAACAACGGATAGTATATAAGGTCGTAGCTTTTAAGAATAGTTTTAGTTATCACTTGAAAACGGTTGGAGATACATCACTAACCGAAACGTTGTGTATCAATTAACAAATAAAGACAATGGAAGTCCAAGATTTTAGTGTTATTGATTGCAACCATTACTTTATAAAAACACAATTTAACAAGCAAGGAAAATGTTTATTTTAAACAGACTATAAAGATGAAAAGAACAATGGTGTAAGTTAGAAAAGGTTATACCTTTTGACCCCACCATATCAACCAATTGTTGCAAAATTTTTTTATTTACCACAATTTCTACAAGAACTTCTTGGGTTAGTCCCAATTGGACATTGTTAAATATCCTTTTGGAATTTTTCATTTTATTACCAATGCTTTCTTCCACGTATCCTTCAGCTACGCTGGTGGATAGCCATCTTCTATGACGTTTGAGAACCTGAATATCAGCGCCACTGTCCGCCAGAGGCCGATATTTTTAAATAGCAACTTTTCCCTTATTTGAAATAAGTGTTTATGGTATGATCTTTTTTCTTTCTTCTAAGTTTAATGAATGGAATGAAATCCTACTTATATTTTAAATTCCAAGACAATTATGATTTCAGAAACTTATGTAAAAAATGTGCAGTTTTTAGATTTTTTTCTTTACTTGTGTCCCAAAACCTACTTACATACCACATTTCAAGTATTAATTTTCTAGGAAACTGCCCATAATTTGAATAAGGCAATGAGTGAGTCAGTCAGTTAGTCGGTAATAAAATGGGCGATTTTCAAAATCGAATATCTCAGAAACTACTTTCGTAGCATTATCAATTTTTTCTACAAGTAATTAAAATACCTATTTGTATTTATATATCACATCTATACTTTAATCAGAAATAAGACCGAAGTTACGCTAGGTGCAAAAATAGGTTAAAACATTTCGTGTAATATACACACTGCTTGCATCAAGCCGGATCTTGGCCTAGTGCACACCGACTGCCTGGATATTTTTAATAATATCAAATATCATCAGTTGAATGATTTCATGAAACTGGATAAGTGTTTTTGGACGTTTATCAACATTTTGATCGGCTGCTTTTTTTAAAAAGAACAAAGCAAACTACACTTTGTTTATTAGGTCGGTACTAAAATTAGTAAAAGCGATAATAAACGGGATTTAGAGATTATAAAATCAGTAAAACTTTCAGTTCAATAAAGAGACGATATCATTTTTATTACTTGTTTTATGTTAAGATTAACGGTATAGGTAGCTGTTTATTTACAAAAAATACTTAAAAGATATCAGTTTTGATTAATAAAACAAATTTATGTAATAATTTTGTAATGTAAACCTTTAAGGCGAGTTCAAATAATATTGATACAAATAAGCTTTTTTTATTTTTTTATTCACCTGATTTTTCTTTCGTGTTCATATTTACAAGTCAAGTCATCTTTTCTATAATGCAGATGGTAATATGTAATAATATTGCTTCATTTTCATATAAGATTATTCATCTTTTCGACAAAGCAGAGTAAAATAACTCCGATTATAACAATGAATAATAACATATTAAGGTAAAATGGGGTATTTAGCAAAATTTTAGGTTTACCTACTAAGATTAATAAAAACATTGCCTATTTTGTATAAATTTAATATTTCTTAGGTAAATTAAAGAGTTTTTTGTCGATTTAAATAAAAAAATAATAAAAATTTAGTTGTTTTGTTTAAAAAAGAAAAATATTTGATAATGTATCACTTTTTGCCATTACCGGCCTACGAAAAATCTTTTAATCTAACGCCGGCCTAAGCTTAATCTCATACCGGCTTATCAGAGATTGTTGTATTTTATTTTATGACGAAAAAGTAAAACAAATAGACAGGGTGGTTATTTAACGTATAATTTAAAAATTCCTTTTAAAAAATAAAGATATACACCGGTATAAAATTTAAAAAAAGTAACAAATGCATTCACTTCATATTATGGATTTCTGGAACAAAAAATAATAACCTTTTGTTAATGAACTAAGAAGGCTCTATTTTGGAAATATTTTCATTTAAATCATACCAAATCACATCCTCATGATGAGGCCACTTCCAGTGGCTTCCAACTTTTTCCATGGCTTTTATGTAGAACGAGTTTAATTTGCTGTTCTCTACCAAACCTGGAAAATACTTTTGCTCATATTTAAAGATAACATAGTTCCCTTTTTTAAAACTACTTGTTGAATTTTCTGTTATTTCAAGACTAATATTTTCATTTGTTTTTCCCATTTCTTTTTTTAAATTGTTTTATTTTCAGTAAATCCCATAAAAACACTCTCCGTCTCCGTTTCTAAACCTTCCTCGGAACTGTTTGATTTAACTTTTTTATTTTTTATTGTTATTTTTACCATTTTCAAGAGCCTTCCGCTTCTTTTTTAGATTTACTCGTTTTTTTTTTTTTTCCTCTTTATCGAACTTGATTCTTCGTTGATGCTCATTAAACTCGTCTGATGTTGCGACGGTTGGTGTTATATTTTTGTTACTTGTTTTTAGATAAATTTTGCTTTTTTGGAAAAAAAGCGTTTTTAAATGGCGTTAAAAATTTTTAAAGTTTTACTACATAATCAGATATATTTATATCTCCTTTATTTTCTGTTTTCTTTTTTAACCAGGAGGCGTTTTTAAGCAATCTGGAGACTTTGTAACAGCACTTTCTAATTGTTTTTTTTTTGCAAAAAAAGCAAAGAAGTTTTTTCTACATTTTGTTCAATATCATTCACTTTTTTATAGGCTTCTTAACCAGTTTTGTTTTGATCCAATATTTCTTTTTCGTTTTCATTCACTAGTTGTTTCTCAGTTTGATTAAGAATACTTAAATCTTCAGTGCTTGTAGCCACATGATTTAGAGATGCTGTAGGATTTAAATGTTTAACAGAATTAAAATCTTTAAGAAAACTTGGGTCTTCAACAAGATATACGTTTTCGGACGTATCAAAGCAATTAAGACTTTCAAAGGGATTTAGTACATCTATTCTGAGAATATGAATTTTATTATTAGTAGTTTTATTCAATTTGGAAATTTCAAAATTATTATGTAGCTTTCTAATTTCATCTAAATAAGCAATTAAATAAATAAATTAATATATGCAAACTCAATTTTATATGAATTTTTACTGCAACACACAATATTATTTTAAATTCACTTTGGCAACATAGCAGCATTAAATCTTGTTCATAAAAAACATTAGAACCAAATTTGGCAAAAAAAATATAATTTATATATGGATGACAATGTTCCCACACTGTGCAACAATTTCTTAAAATGCTACTTGGGTTCTTATGAGGCGGTAATAAATGTATGATAAATCGTAAATTGATATGTGATGAGAAAATGTATTACCGCCACCCTTGGAATGCCCTCTTCGTAATAATTTTAATCAACAGTTAATATGTATACCAGTATTATTATTTTTATCATATTTCTTGTATTTTTTTGTAAAAAAAATAGTTAAATTTAAATGAAATCTGAAAGTCGGGCTTAATAAGCCGAAATTATACGAAGATGAAAAATATTATTGTATTACCGGCCTATTTTATTTTTGCTAATCACTCTAATTTTTTTGCTCCTTTTTTTTAAAAAAGGTAAAAATATGTTTTCGTAAATCCTAGTCTATTAGCCAAAGTGTAAAATTATCTAAATTTTCTTTATTCTTGGCTCACAAACGTACTTACAATGACATATGTTTTTGTAATTACACGTCTTTATGGTAGGTCAAACAGAAGACATATTTTACCCTCTTTTTAAAAAAAATATGAGCCGGTAATAGATTTTTAAATTGTTTGATATACGTTCTACCTTAATACAAACACAAAGTGTTTGGCTTATTATTACACATATTAAAAAAAGATAATTAAAAATAGTTGCTATTATTTGCAATTCCGGCTCAATAAGCCGGAATTAGATCGAGTCCTAAAATATTAATCTATAACCGGCCTATTTTATTTTTGTAATTTTAGACATATTTTCTTTTAAAAATATTAAATAAAATGAGAAATTTTTTATTAAACCTGTGTAAAACAGGTAAAATCGAAAATATATTTAAACATTTTCATTTTTACTAAATATCGGTCATACATCCTTAACACATAAAGTCAAATTACTAATGAAAACAAGAAAAAATTACGAAAGACTGCAACATTCGTCTCTTTAACACTGGCTTCTGCTTTGACGCGTGCCAGCATCCTACTCTTTATGCGTATTTTGATTGGTTAAAAATAGTTCTATCACAGACTTGACTCCATTGTACGAATTTTGCGCGGCAAATATAAATAAATTATGCGTAAAGTTGATGTATCCATTTAGGCCGGAATTACCTTACGATTTTGCATGAGCCGGTAATCACCCATTTTACCTTATATTATATTATGAGAAAAAAGACAATTTAGTGGTTCCATGCAATAAATCTATTCTAATTTTTTTTCAAATTATTCAGACAATACATAATAACTCTTTCATTGAAATACGTTTTTGACTAAATTTGAATTTATGAAAACTACTCATATTTTTAATACTAATAGGTAAATAATTAATTTTTTTAAGTCGTATTTTGTATTTTTTTTTCATAAATTTGCTTAAATTCTATCGTCAAATCCCAAATTACGCAAAAATATCTGCTTATTTCTTGAAATAAGAGGCATCTGAAATATTTGTATAAGAAAATTGTTGAGTGAAAAAACTTTAACAAGTTATGTTTTTTTTTAAATCGTAGATAATTTTGCAAAACTTGAAATTTAACAATAAAATTTGTTTATATTAACCTTACGAAAAAAATACAAAATGAGAATTTGCTTTTAAAAATTAGATTTTCTTTGGAGAGGGGGCGCTTAAAAAATCAACTTTTCTTCGCAAATTCCAAAATGATTTTTTTACCAAAGTGTTTTCCTGGAGGACAATGGAATCTGGTGTATATTTAATGTAGATACCATGTCGAACTTATTCAAGGAAGTTTAAAGGTGTATGGAAGCCCAATGCTATGGCCCATTCGATCAAAAAATGTCCAGCCCAGTATGAAAATAACTGTCAGAGTTGGCCCCGCCGATTTTGCGCAATAACGAAATTCGACGAAATAATTTAATGTGTTGCCTACTTACACACTGATAAATCAGTGTGTAGTTAGACAACACATTATAATTTTATCAGAGCCGTATTAGTTTCGATTGTTTTGCTTTGTGTGATTATAATTTGTGGTTGTTTGGATTGATAAAAACCTTCTTATTTTAGTGATTAGTGTTTATTAAATTGTGACTATAACTTTTGTGTTTATTGTTTGTAACTTATAATATTGTAACAAAATGGCTAGAGGTTGTATGGTTTTGTCTTGCAAATCTAAGGGTAACATACCCGGCATTTTTTACTTTAGGTAAGTATTTCTTATATTTAAATTAGGTGCTTCTTATGAGACTTTAGGTAAAATATTTCTTATGAATATTAAAATTAGGTGCTTCTTAACTATCTTTGTGAACGTTAGGTAACCAAAAAATAATAATATATCAATTATAATTTAGAAATAAATATTACATTTTAGGTAATGTAATTGAATAAAAGAAAGTACAATTTTATGTTAAAGTTCCTTTTTGCTTTTTCTGTATTTGTTTAAAAAGAAATTAGATTTTTGGTTTCTTAAACTTACATTATCAACTTTTTAAGCTCCACATACTGTAGACACATAATATTTAACGGTTACTGTTACAATGGATACCTAGGTACCAAAGGTTACTAAACATTATTAACCACTGTTATTCTGTCTCATGAATGTTTGTTATTAGTGAAAAGTATATGCCTAAAAAGCAGTTATAAAATTTTCACTTTTTAATGTACAACCACAATCTTAGGATAAGATTAAACTCATTTACACTATCTTGCCCTTCTTTTATCATAAAATTGGTGATAAGTACATGAAACTATCATACAATGTTTGAAATTTTTTTTTAAAAAAATTTTGTTTTTATTTATTTACTAAGATTTTTTGGGAAAAATACAAAACTCCCAAAAATATCGACCATTTAAATAGAAGGCTGTAAAGTGGCGCCATCTATTCTTTCCATATTATATCAGATGATATAAAATCCAATATTACACAATAATTTTAAATATTCTATGGTAGTATCGTTTAATAACCAACAATTTTGTGCAAAAAATAAAAAAAAAAAGTGAATGCTTGAATTTGACATTTGGTGATGTCAACTTTATAGATAGTAACAAAGAATTATGGAAGTCCGGCTCTGACCTACTATTCATTGCGCAAACTCCGCGGGGCCAATCCCCCGATTCCCGCTGCCCTGCACGCCTGGACAATTTTGTTCTACAGTATTGGGCTTCCATACACCTTTAAACTTCCTTGAACTTATTAGATTAAAAAAAAATGAAAAACCTAGCTACGCCCTTGCTTTCAAAAGCGCATTCCCCACTTTATGGTCGCTTACAAATGCCAAAAATACGTTAATAAAACCTAAAATGCTTTTTATCTTATGGCAAATGATAAAAGAATGTTAATGTATTATGCAAAATATTTCAAAAGGGTCACCACATAAAGGACTATTAAGGACCTCACAAACCGGGGCGCAGATCATAAGCCGTATTATTAAATGTAAAAGAGTGGTCCTTTAAATATTTTATTTAAATTTTTGTTTTTAATGGAATACAGGATTGTCCAACGAGGACTGAACAGAGCCATATTTGTAGCTTTCTTCATATTGTTACGTACTTTGTTTAGTTTATGGAAATGTAGAAAGTAAGAATCATTTATTTTATGTTAATAATCTGTTTAAATAAATTTATTATTTATTTAAAGAAACGCCAATTGCTTTAACAAAAATGAAATTAAGGTCAACTTTTTATCTAGCACCCAAAATGTACCTACTTGTTACCTACTTACATAAGACACTTAAGAATTCTGAAAAAAATTAGTGTAGCATGCAGAGAGTACACCTTTGAAAATTTAGAAACTTTTAAGAACATTTTCATTAGCATGTAGGTATTTAATAGTATATTCATCTAATATTATATTTTTCATATCTTTTGTTTAATTTTTGCTTTTGAACTTTACGTTCTATTTATTTATTTATTTATTTACAACTTTAGGACACTACAGAACTGTGTTCCAAACAGCATCCACTTTTTACATTATGGTATTGGGTTTATGGAAATTTGCAAGTATACTACATTACCTAAATCATATAAAAAAAAATACATATTATGTAATTACATTTACAAAAAATCGTGCACAAAAAGTCTTTTAAGTTTTTAAAATTCTCGAGCCAGAAAATAAAATTTTTTTTT